>MJUU01033090.1:59299-73441 GCA_002080025.1 Modiolus philippinarum | reverse complement strand
GGTTTCCGGATGATAACTTGAGTATACTACATCGGATCAAAACCAAACTTGGTCACGTGCTTGCTTATCACCCAATTCAAAAGCCTATTGATTTCCAGGATGGTAGCACCAAGGTCAAGGTCACAGTTGCTAAAAATAGACTAAAATTTCAATAAAATTTTGGTTTCCGGATGATAACTTGAGTATACTACATCGGATCAAAACCAATCTTAGTCACATGCTTGCTTATCACCCAAGACGGTACCCTATAGATTTCCCGGTTGGTACCCCCAAGGTCAAGGTAACAGTTGCTAAAAATAGACTAGAATTTCAATAAGATTTTGGTTTCCGGATGATAACTTGAGTATACTACATCGGATCAAAACCAAACTTGGTCACGTGCTTGCTTATCACCCAATTCAAAAGCCTATTGATTTCCAGGATGGTAGCACCAAGGTCAAGGTCACAGTTGCTAAAAATAGACTAAAATTTCAATAAAATTTTGGTTTCCGAACGATTACTTGAGTATTCTGCATCTGATCAAAACCAAACTTGGTCACTTGCTTACTTATCACAATAGACATAACCCCAAAGATTTTAGCGTTGATACCACCAAGGTCAAGGTCACAGTTGCTAAAAATAGATTAGTATTACATATAAGACTGTTTCTCAGATTATTTGTTGGAACTACACATTATATCAAAACCAAACCAGTTCCAGTGCCTATTTATCACAGGAGAAAGATCCTTTCTAATAATATTTGATAAATATATATTGTATATAGTTATGCCTTTAATAATTTATGGGTTTCGATTGCAAGGAGGCGGGGGCATCAGTGTCCCATGGACACATTCTTCCATTTTTTTCTGTGTCTGGGAAGCTTTTGTAGAGAAAATTCAAAATTCAGTTTTTCCACACGCACATATAATTTTCCATTTCTCTGTCCAACTAAGCACTTCTCTGGTGTCTTTATTTTTAAATTTCAGCGCATTTAAATATCATTTAGATATGGACCAGTATCCCAAATTGTTCCATCATCAACAAATTTGCAGTTGTTTCCAAGTGTATTCGCAATCATGTCTTTAATAAATTGAATGAACAAGTTAGATGAAATCATGGAACCCTGTGGCAAGCCAATACTTGTGGTAAGTTCTTCTCCCTAAAGTCTTGAAGAATGCATCTTGCCCCCTAATGGCACAAATCTGTCTTCCCTGTAATGGCTTATCTATGTGGCAAAATCAAGATACGGGTGCTGTTAACAAAGTAAGACATGATATCCGCTCAGTTTCAGGGTGTACACACTGTGACTGCCTTGGTATTGAATGTTGTGTCTTTGCATCTGCGTATTTTAGCTGTCAGGTGTCATTGTTTTTCTCTGTTCTCGTTTTGGCCATGTCTCTGGACATCGATTTTTGTAATTGGCAATCCTTTGTCCCTATGCTATTCTACTGTCGTTGTTTCTTTCTGTCCACATTGAATCATATGCTTTATAAAGATCCAAAGAAATATGCTAGAGTGTCTTTCCTGCATCCATTAACCCCGTCAATTAGCCCTGAAGAATGTTTTCGCAGTTCATGGTAATCATTGGTTGGATCAATCAGTCTGTTTCCTATAAAAGCTAATAGACTTTCTAGTATAAACCCTCTGGCAATTTTGTACATAAATCACTGCATGTGTCTTTTGTCTGCCATTTGTGTTTTTCTAGGATAGTCCTTATGGAATGTGGTCTGTGATTCTAAATTTCGACTAATGTAGATGTTTACTGTTATCCTTTGTTTTTTTTTGTTAGTGGTTATTGGTCTGTGAGATACCGAGGCGAAAATTTGGTCTCTCCGGCTTTTTAGAAAGTTTTCATCTGCTGTGTTTCATTCTACAGTCAATTGGGCTTAACATAGATGGTTCTACATAAATATATGTTTATTGTTTAGTTGTCTGATTTTTGTATATGCTGTCTTTTAATTGTCTGGATTATGATATTGCTTATAACATATATAATAAAAGATATATTATTTAAACTGCACAAATCCTGATATGAAATATATGTAACAAAAATACATTATTTAAAATGCACAAATCTTGATAAAAACAGCATACCATACATTTATCAGTTTATAGATATATGTACAACAAAAGATCACTAGAGCATATATTGTACGTTAGGACTCCGGGTGGACGACTTTTTAAGTTCATAAAATCGATATACACTTCAGTAATATAACACCAGCAGACGAAGCCTTTTTATTGACTTGTAGAAAATTTTAATTAACTACGAAATCACTAAGCCGTACCATCATTTTCCATCAATAAAAAGAGAGAAAAACTACCCTTTGACCAAGCGGTTATACAAACACAATAAATTCTACTTCTTCACATTTCAATCTTTTGATGTTTGTTATAAATAGAAATAAAAGTTAATTGTTCCATTTTAGGTCTCGGACGATGACACCCCCAATGTTGATATAACCGGCAACATGACAATGATAAGGGCCTTGTGGTAGATTGGTTTCATCCAAACAAGTTTACATTCTTTAAATAAAGCTTTTTACTTTTATAATTGAATATGAAATCACTGTCGTACCCAGTCTTTGAAAAAGATGAATCCAGACTACTCTTTTGCTTTTTATCAACACTGGCCGTGTGAGCTATTCGTCCATCGTCCGTTGATTTTATATATTTTCATCTTCTCCTCTGAAATTATTGTAGCAAATTCAAAAAAATTTAATATGAATGATATATCGAATGGTCTTCACAAAAATTGTCCATTTCATCCCGATCTGACGAAAAACATGGCCACCAGCGTGAAACTTAGGTTAAATCCTGGGGGTTAAATATTTGACTCTGAAAACTTCACGTGTTCATCTTCTCCTCTGAAACGACTGAAGTAAATCCAGGAATTATGCATGAGAGGTCCTATGCAAAGACTGTTCATTTCATTCCAATCTGACGTAAAACATAACCGTCACGTGGAACTGAGGTTTAACATTAGACCCTATGGGAAAATCGCATTTCCATCTTCTTTTCTGAAACCACTGAAGAAAATTCTGCCAAACTTACAGGAATGGTGTATGGAAGGTCCTACAAATATTGTACATTTCATCCCAATCCAATGAAAACATGGCTTCCAGTGCGGGACATAGTTTATCACTAAACTATATGGGAAAATCTTCATTTTCCTCATCTGAATCAATTGAAGGAAATTTAACTGTATTAGAATGATGTATGGAAACCCTTTTACAATGATTGCTCATTTTAGTCAGATTCTGACAAAAAAAATAGTCATGGCTCCCAGCCCTGAATATAGTTTACCATTGGGCCCTATGGGAAAATCACATTTTTGTCTTCTCCTTAAAAACCATTGATGTAATTTCAACCGTAAGTTTGCGTTTATTAGGTCCTTCACAAAAATTGCTAATTTCATTCCAATCCGATAAAAACATGGCCACCAGCGTCGAACGTAGTTTAGCATTGGAGCCTTAGTGAAAATCATCCTTATAATCATCTGCTCTGACCTTATTGAAGCAAATTTAACATAACTGTACTAGAAGGATGTACAAAGATTACTCATTTCAATTAGATCTGACAAAATATATGGATGTCATGAACAAAATATATGGATGTCATGAACAGAGCTTGACATTAGATCCCATTGGAAAAAACATCATTTTGGTCATCAGCATTTGCATAGCATGGAAGCGTTTTTTCAAGAAACCGTCACAGTTTATGCTCAGTGTCTGAACCTCTAGTTTGCCAACTTATTGTCACAATTTTCACTTAAAGTCTGTACCAAATTAAAAAAAGGTTACAAGAAAATGAAGGTTCCAACCCTTTGGTCCCCTCTGGATCTAAATAGCAGTTTCAATGACAGAACGGGAGTTTTGGTTCCCAGAGAAAAAGCAAAACAATATTAAGATGTCGAGATATCTCAATTCATAGTTCTTGTTCATAGGTAACTTAAAAATGCATAAAATCTATAATGTTCAAATTTTATATACTTCGAATTATATTTTCATAAATTTTAAGGCATATAAACGTGTAATGGAAATTGAAGGAAAACTCTAGTAATTGCATATTAATAAATAATATTATATATTATTCGATTTTCTACAGCTTAAGGTATCATTGTATCTTCTATACACACATTGTAATTCCACATTTGCAATTCAAATAATTATGTTATCTTATTAAACAAAATATATTGTTTAAATTGTAGAAAATTTTGACCGTCTCATATCTCAAAAATTCTTCCATGGATTTTCAAAATTTTTTGCTCATTTTTTTTTGCTATTAGCAAAGTTCTTCAAAACAGAATGTCATAATTTGCAGTCTTATTACAAAATTTCTGACACTTGTACTCCCTTTATTCTTGTGCATGTGTATGTGTATAAGCAGAGACATACAACAGTCTCTGGTTTAAGCATGTATACATATTTTCGGTTATTGACGTTGATTTGAGCAGAGACATATAATTACAATTCAATTATATGTCTCTGATTTGAGGAACGATGTAAAATCATCCAACACGTTTATTATTTCAGATTATTATAATTATTATTAGTTTTATTATTATTATTATTAATGTTTTAAAAATTTTCTTCTACAGGTCTACAGGTCAGAATATTTAAAACAAAAACATCCGGAATATTTTTACCGGTTAGGATTCAAAAATTAAATTTTCACCTGTAGCAAACTTAGCGAAGCAAAAAAGCTTCTGCTTTAAACACGAAATGTAACAAATTATGAGCTTTACAAGATGGAAATTCGGCTAAATGGTAAGTCAAATTATTATAAATTAACCACAGAAAAAGTTGTCATCGCTTGATTTTTTTCGATTGGATGATTTCATTTGGCGTATACCTGTCAGCTTATGTACATAGGTAGAAGCACCGTTATTGGGAATACACGCCATATTACCTTTTGCAACTGCACAGGTAATTATTAATTATCTTTTTCACTATTTTTCATATATTTCTTCAGCAATTAAAATTCTTGATTGAATTATTCCGTTTTATACACATTTTGAAAATTAACAAAGCGTCAGTTGATTTCGAAGTAGGTTAAAATCATACATTTTTTAATTGGTTTTGTGATTTTTCTGCATCAGTAATTACAAGGTATTGAATTAGCGCAGTCTACCCGTAATTTTATACCGCCATATTGTATATATTTTGTCGTTGACTGACTTTTGTATTTTCTTTGTCCGGGTACAATTTATTGAATTTTGTCGAAAATTTCCAATTAAAAAGTGTCTTTTGGAAGCAAAAGTGTCTTTTTGTAAGTGGCGTAGAAATAAAAAAAAAAAATCATTAGATGGTTTTAGTAATTATGTTAATTATCTTGAATGAAAGAATTCTTGGCTTGTTAGAAATATGGGATCAATTTTAAAAATGAGAATCTTTGTATAGCAATAAACCTCCCGAAACTCTACCAAGTGTATGAAGGGTGTCATTTTGATAAAATCAATTTTGCTTTTAAATTAAAGTTTTATTGAAAAAGACTGTCACACTATACATTTAATAGTCAGAACAAAGGTGTTTAGTTTATTTAATTTAGTTGATGGTTCACTTTTATCATCTATATTTAACTCCTCGAGTTAGAGGGATTAATCAAGACATGTATTCAAATATGCTGTTCAAGTGATTTGAAAATTATATATTGAATTTAAAGAAAGACTTGTAAATTTTAAAAAAAATTAAGTTGTAAGCATGATTGAGAAGTATATTCTTCTTGGATTTTCATCCGTAATCAAGAATATCTTGGAAGATTCTTTAAAAGTAATTTTCTTGCGAGTTATTTCCCTTAGACTTATTCATGTATTTTTTTCGATTAAAAATTTTCATAGATGATCATAATCACAGTTCTCATTGGATTTTAGTCAGATTTGTATTAAAGGTTCGACCCTTTAAAAATCAGTACTACCAGTCGATACTTTATAGAGGAGTTATACCCCTTTGGCATAAATTTTATTTATAAACTGGTTGTAAGCCAATGGCAGCCTAGTTCTCATTTGATTTAGTCAAGTCTACGCCAAAGGTTAGAATGTACAAGATTCTGGATGTGAATGAAAAGCAGTATCAGTCAAAATTATATTCTCAAGTTACCTCCTTGGTCTTGTAAAAATAAAGACATTTTGAAAGTGCATACCTACCAAATACCCCTATTTGTAGGGATTTCTTCCGTGAAAGCATCAAATGTGAAATTTCAGGGAGCAATTACCTGTCTTGGCTTTACAAAACACTAATTGGTTAAGTGAATGATGATCAGAGGGCCAAGATTATAAAAAAACAAAAGAAGAGGACCTTTGAAGTTCCCTGTATAAGTTTCATGGTATACTTTGAGTTGTTATACAAATCAAAAACCCCATGAGCATTATAAAAAATTGGCTGATATGAAAGATGTGGGACAATCAGCGTCCAAAAAATTAATTTAGCAAAATTCAAAGTCTTAAAGGGGTGTAACTCCAACAAAAATTAGCTGATCAATCCGATGAGACAATATGCACAACTAGGCATGATGGTCAACAATCCTGTTTAGTTGAAATCTGATAGAAGATAGAGGAGAATTAGTGTCCACAAACTTAATTTTGCAAAATTCTAAGTCATAAAGGGGCATAACTCCCACAAAAATACCCGATCAATCTGGCAGACGATATGCACAACTAGGTATGATGGTCGACAATCCTGTGAAGTTTATTTGAAATCCGATGAAAGAGGTAGGAGAATTGGTTTCCACAAACTTAATTTTGCCAAATTCTCAGTCAAAAAGTGCATAACTCCCACAGAAATTAGCCGATCATTCGGGCAAGACCATTTGCACAACTAGGCATGATGGTCAACAATCCTGTGAAGTTTGTTTAAAGTCAGAAGGAAAATGAAGGAGAATTGGCTGGCACAAACTTTGTGATGGACAGACTGACAGACGACAGACAGAAAAGACAAAAACAATATGTCTCCCCCTTGAATGGGGGGGGGGAGACATAATTTGATAGATCTTCTCAATACTAATGATAACGGAAATGGTCAAGTTAAGTAGTCAATCAAGGTTGGTGCATTTAGTAGAATTTCTAATGGGCAGGGGTATCTTTTGTGATCAGCACATCAACTTTTTCTAGTTTTATCTGGTCTTTTTTTATCATAGACGTTTTGGTAATTTAAACTGATGTTAAATAGGTTGACTTTGTAAATATATGTCAGTTACTTAATTTTCAAGGTCGTGAGACTACAGTACACAATTATGTATTGACCAGCTTATATGGGATGTTTATGTGATAATATCATGTTATTTAAATAATTAAATGTTAAATTTGATACTGTTGAAAAAAAACAGGAACTGGGAGGGGTACAAGGGGCTAAAAAACCTTATTTCTTAAGCTGGATCTGCTGATAAAATTCTACTCTTCTTCTTTTAAACCCTCTGCTTTTGCAGGCGGTAAATAGTGATCTTGGTGTCTGTCTGTCTGTTCGTTCGCACATCCCTCTGCCATGGGGTATACTTTGTGGCGACAACTCCTCCTAGATGACTTATTGAAATTCAATGAAACTTACACAGAATTTTCAGTACATATTGTTATTATGCACCAGTTATTTGAAAATTTTCTTTTCTTTTTTTTCTGGAATCAAATGGGGGAGCAGGGGTATGATTTTATTGAGCTTAACTCGCAGGTTTTCTAGTTATATATTATGCCTCCTATTACAAGTAACCATGGTAATATTATTTGATAGAGCCATCAATATTTGTACATATTAAGAGCATCAGATTTGATATTTATAAAGTTGGCTTAACTAAACAGCCACTGGTATTTAATGATGGTTATATATTTAATAATGTCAAGAAGCTGCTAAAAACAACATGAATGTGGTTTTAAACCAGTTTTTTTTCTTGTACTCTATGAGTTTGTTTCAATCTTAAAACCCCCATGAGCATTTTTAAAAGTTGGCAGGTCAGTCCTGTTCATGTGTGACCTCAATAATAGGCCACAAAAATAATTCCCTGCTACCCTGTAGATTGCTGATAATGGCCCTTCAAAGATATAAGAAACTACTGGTCCAAGAAGAACCAGCCTTACTCTTAATGTTCCTTAGATGGTCCATTTAAAAATCTATATCCAGCAGATATGACCTCATCCAAGATTGCTGCCATGGGAATAATTGGACCATACAGAAAACCTATTCAAAGATCCTCTCACAACTATAGTCAAATTAAGATGGAAACTTAGTCACAATGGTCCTAAATATGATCCAGTCTTTTAAAATGTATTCAGCAAATCCACATCTTATCAAAGATGGCTACCAGGGAGGAACATAGTTTAAAGACATATGCAAACAAACTTGGTCATAATAGTCCTTTGATCATCAATTGAAAAAGAATATGTTCATAAACTCTGCACTGCAGCAAAGATTTATGATAGTTTTGGAACATAACTTCATATAAAACCATATCGCTTATTGAATTATCTAAAGGCCCAACAGCCATTTTCACACGCAAAAAAATATGACAGATATTAATGCTAAGTCAATATGAAATGTTTAGACTTACGACTAATTTTTATGGTAAGATTTTTATGGAAAAGGCTGCTGGTCAAGATGAGCAATTCAGGCTTTTGAGAGCCTTAACTACTAAGTACAGTTCACCTGTACCCTTTGGGTACCTCTAGGGTACCATCATTGAAAGAAGGATAACTCAAGATTATTTTATTTACATTGTACTGAGAACAACGATTGCGAATTTGACATTTTTGTAAGATGTTTTCCACCAATAGGTAATCTGCGCAAAATTTTGCATATTTACAGTATATTGTTGGTGTATGAAAATGGTTATCAAATTCAAAATGCAACATTTTAGAAATGAATTAAGGTGACTTAAAAAAAAATGTGATGCTGACTGGATAGATTGTCATTACTGTAAACATGGTTACATTTCGCTGGGGGTTCATTTTGCAAAGTGTCATATTTGAACCTTTTGCATGGTTATAATATATTCCCAGATCTTCAGAATTTGATTGTAAAACCTTTGTTATTAAAAGTGTTCATGTGGGGGGTTATATTTGTGGAAAACTCCCAAATGCGAAATAAGCAAAAATTACCCCCACACGAAATATCTACATTTACAGAATTTCATTCTTTGTATCCTGGAAACACTAACAATATATTCTTTTTACATGTATTTGGAGCATAGCAAAATCTTGTAACATGATGAAGTTATAAAAATGACTACTTTGTATGAATATGATCTTCGTACATCTTGCATTGAAGGGGGGGGGGGTGAATGAACTATCATTCAAAAGTTAGAAACATGTTTTTATTGAATCATAATGTATAAATTTTCATCTTGATCATGCCATTTTCTTGACCTTTAAACAAGACTACCTTGAAACCCCAATGTTAGAAGGTTAGCCGTGAATAATCAGGCAGATCTTATAATGGCTGGCACCTGTTAAATCTGTTCCCAACAAAATTTTTATTTCCATTCCGAAGCTCAACTTATACAATATTCAAACAGAGGCAATTTTCCATCTGTAACATCTATGGCTTATAATATGATATTTAAATTCTTTAACAAAGCAAATGAATTTATTACAAATCAGTGATTTATCTCCCCATATTTCATATTTTTTGTGCTCTCTTCTCTTAACTCATTTTTGTAAATGAAAAACCAAACTAAATTTTGAAGAATATATGTTTTTGTGGCTCTAAAATGCTAGTAGATTTTGGCAAACCAAATTTATCATGTGTCAGCCACTGCCAAACTATAGACCATTTTTCTATTTCTTTTTATGAATGAATTCGGTAACTTCGGTATTTAGTTATTTGCTCCAGTTGACCTGGGGTCAATTGGTGCAAAATGCTTAACTGAACAATTGTGACCATTGAAACTATATATATTAAGATGTCAAAATTTTTTGGGAAAATTCACCTTAAACTGGTCTTTACCATGGACTTATATAAAAAAAATCAATCATGACACCCTGAAAATCATCTCCAGTACATTTTTTTTTACAGATATGTAGGGCAACATGAAACCTTGTTTGAACTGTGGTGAGGTGGTGGAGAACGGGGAGTGGTACGATCTGACACACCCTATTGTTCCAGTGACTGGTGCCCCTAATATCACAGCTACTGTACAGGAGGGACTGGAGGAACTGTTTCAAAAACGGGTAGAAGTAGAGGATAAAGATGGTTTGTGTGAAAGGTAACAAGAGTGAATTGATCAGACCACTATCATAGTAGAAATAATGTATGTCACTGTTGAAAAAACCATTATCAGGGTAATAAACAGTATTGATTATATTACAATAATAATTACCTTATTAGAGTCACATCCATTGTTTCTAGTATGTTTATGTTTTCCTCCACTCCCACTTGGGCAATAGTGTTTTGGCCATGATAAAAGTTCTTAGATACTCATCCAATTTTGAATATCAAATTGTAGATTTTTAGAAAAGACCAAAATAGGCAAAAAAAAAAATCAATGAAAAATCATGGCGGGGTGATGAGATTCTTGCATATTTATTACTATGGCCTCCAATTTTGAAGGTTAGAGTAACCTTTGAAATTATCCATAAAAATTTTCCTAAGTTGACTGCAGGTACAATGTACCTCCAGAATTTTTGAAATTTCTTCCAGATCAGTAGAAAAAAATCTTTGAATTCTTAGGACAATTCTTTTTCTCTGAAATAAAATTCCATTAAAAAAATACTAAACACAAAACGTGAGTTTTTGCTTTATATTTACCTATGCTTCATAAATTTATAAAATTTCATTCACTTGTATTTAAGCTTTCATATCAGATCCCAATTTACTTGAACCGACCTTGACTATTGTTCCCTTGTGTAAGCTTTTTGCATTGCAGACTTTACTGCTACCATTATATTCTTTCAGTTACTAACTTACAAAATATACAAATGCCACTTGTCCATTTAAATTAATGGATGACAAAAGAAATTTGCATACAGTATAATCAAATATATCAAAATGAACAAAATTGATTTGATAATTGGCCACATTCTTTCTTTACTCATGGTGATATTATTTTTAAACTATATCTTTTCAGATGTTTTCATTTACTGTCCGTGTCTCTCAGTATGAAAAGAACATCATCAAACGCGTTAGAACAGTTCATGTCTATTTCACGGAATGTCCATGTAAAACAACTGGACAGACCCTTGATGTATGAAAGCCTTAGTACGGAAGCCATTACAAAGGTAACATTTTAAAGCTGATACTGTCCATGAAACAAAATTGATTTAAATTGAAGGTTTTTTTTCAGACCCCTACTGATATCCTAGAAGGGGACATTAAGTTTTTCCTCAGTACATAACAATAAGTTTTTTTCTAAAACGTTCCAGATATTGAGCAAATATTTGGTATACCAGTCTACCTTCATGTGATACAGATCAAGTTTGAGTTTGGTTCTGATTAATGGACTGATTTTTTATTGCATTATGGGCCATGGGACTTTGAAATTTTTTTGTAAAATATGAGTTTTCCAGATTTTTATGCCCCGGCTAAGAAAAGATGGGGGCATATAATTTTACCCCTGTCCATCCATCCTTCCATCTACTGTCCATTTGCCCCAGGGGCTACAATGTTTGTCTGGGCAACCTCTCCTGCAGTTTTTATGTACCTATATTGAAGATGTGCATATGGGAAGGATTTCATTGTTTTCCATTTTCAACGTCGAAAAGGTTTTTTTTCCACAATTACAAAGCTTTGGCATTTATAAAAGTTAAAAATTATCTCAAACCTAATATTAGGTAGATAGACAGTAATATTCATATCCATGAGATTTTGTTGTAAGTCAGCACAATTGAAAAACCAATCATACTTACTCGAAATCTGTAATAAAAAGTATGGGTCACCTTGCTTGCTTTTTCTGGAATTGATATAAAAGTTTGCTCTTTTTTAGCCATTTTTTTCACCTAAATTTACATAGAATGCACGGAGAAAATATGGAAAGGCAGTTTTTAGCTTTATAGAAATGAACTTTTTATCCATAAGAATTCGATGTATTTTTGTGAACAAATAGTTTATGGTGTAATTTATTGGTTATAATAAACAAATGTATATGTTACCATGCTTTTAACTGAGATATTTTACAAAGTTTCCGGATTAAACATTATTTACGGGAAAAGGGAGTTACCTTGCGGCAAAGTGAACGAAATATGACGTTTCACATCTGTCATTCAATTATGACGTCACAAAGGAAAAGCTGTCAAATTACTGTTCCGGCCCAAAAATCAAACCTAATCTGTATCCGACTCTCTAATTTTCTAATGCATGATTGAATTGCGTAGCGCAACAGTGTCTATCTACCTTAAAACAACCACCTGCCTCAAGTGAAAGATGGTCGTTTTAACCAAACAGGAATGGAAAACTAGGTTTTTATACGACCCCAAAAAAATTTTGAGGTCGTATAATGGTATGGCGCTGTCGTCGTCGTTGTTGTCATTGTCGTCATCGTCGGCGTCGTTGTCTGTAGACACTTTAAGTTTTGGCCAATAACTCAAGTTCAAGTTGATCAATCCTTATGAAATTCTAACATAATGTTCCTTGGCACAAAAGGAAGGTGTGGATTGGTTTTGGTTATTATGGCCCTTCCCGTTTTTAAAATAGGGGCCAAAAAGGACAAAATTGGGTGTTTTCACCTATTTAGCTGTAGAATTTTTATTAATTATCAGATTTTGATGGAGTTTCTTTCAGTGTGCTCCTGAGGTAACTTCCAATCAGTTGTATGTCAACGGATTTCACGTCGCATGTACTGTTCATGAGATAAATTGGGTCCAAAATGGGCGAATTTTAAAAATTTTATTTTTTTATTTTTAGTCCGATTTTGATGCAGTTTTTTGCAATGGATTCCTTATGAAAAATGAATAGGCGCTGCAGCATCAGATTTTCATACGACCGCAAAAATTTTTGCGGTCGTATATTGGTATGGTGCTGTCGTCGTTGTCGTCGTCGTTGNTTGCAATGGATTCCTTATGAAAAATGAATAGGCGCTGCAGCATCAGATTTTTGATAATTTGTTTCCTTTCCGAGTAATGAGGGGCCAAACGGGGCAAAAATTGCAAACATGCAGATTACATAAAACTTTATTTTTCATTGGATTTCAATGGGATTTTTTTCTTTGGATTCGTCTTGATGTAAGCTTTCAGTTGTATGTCAATGGATTTGGCGTAGCTCTTACAGTTTCCAAGCTATGAGGGGCCGAAGGGGGCCAAAATTGTAAATTTACAGATAACCTAAAATTTTTATTTTTCATCAGATTTTGATGGGATTTTTTTCTTAGAATTCCTCTTGATATAAGTCAGTGTGATGTCAACGGATTTTTCGTAGCTCTTACCGTTTCCAAGCTACAAGGAGTCAAAGGGGCCAAAATTGCAAATTTTCGAAATATGTGAAATCTTTATTTTTCATGGGATTTTGATGGGATTTTTTTCTTTAAATTCCTCCTGATATAAGCTTTCATTACTATGCCAACAGATTTTGCGTAGCTCTTATGGTTTCAGAGCTACAAGGGGTCAAAGGGGCCAAAATTGCAAATTTTCAAAACATGTGAAATCTTTATTTTTCATCGGATTTCGATCAGTTTTTTTCTTTGGATTCTTCTTGATATAAGCTTTCAGTAGTATGTCAACAAATTTGGCAAAGCTTTTACCGTTTCCGAGCTAAAGGGGCCAAAGGTGCCAAAATAGCAACTGATTCAAGCTCTTTATTTGGTTCATTTAAATACTGTATCAAGCTCTTTACTGTGTCCTCATTCATTTTGAATTACACTTGTTCAAATTTCAGTATCCGACATGCTGCGGTCATATCATGCTGCGCTCGGCGTAGCCCTTTATTGTCCCCCGCCGCACCGCGACGGTGGGACATAGTAATGGTCTGCGTCCGTGTGTCCGTCCGTCCGTCCGTCTGTCTGTCACACTTTCTTGTGGACGCAACTCCTCGGAAACCGTGTATTGGATTATGTTCAAATTTTGTATGATTGTTAGTCACTATATGTACTAGATCATATCGCACCGCCATTTTGATTCGTCAATTTTTATAAGAGTCATGGGACTTTGACCATTTTTAGCAATACTATGCAAATGGAGATCTTGTGGACGCAACTCCTCGGAAACCGTGTATTGGATTTTGTTCAAATTTTGTAGGATTGTTAGTCACTATATGT
>MJUU01033090.1:28219-54486 GCA_002080025.1 Modiolus philippinarum | reverse complement strand
TCTTGTCATGCCCATTAAGAATATATATGGTTTAGGGGTGGGGATCTCAACTGTTTTTGAGATAACTTGTAATTTTCTAAATGAGGGGGTTGGGGCTGACCCCCGGGGGTGACCAAGTAACTCGTCTTTAAATGTGGAATATAAATTATGGTTAAGGGGTGGGGATATGAAATGATCTTACCATATTTTGAGATTTTACATATTAGGGTATAGCCCCACCCCCCGGGCCAAAATCAAAATTCCGAAACCTTTGGCACAGACAACTCCCCAAGTGTTACTAGTGTACCTAATTTCATGTTTCTATCTTCTACGGTGTAGGAGGAGTTCTTGGACAATCGTTTTTAGACATTTTTTAACCCCTTAGGGCATTGCCCCTAAGGGCGGGATCAAAATTTTGATACCCTCTTTCAACTTGGGAAAGGCAGTATAAGTAGTGACATAAGTTCCAATATCCTAGCTTTAACACTTTTGGAGATATCTCCATTTATTGGATATCGCGAAATTTGTTTTTCGCTCATAATTTGGCCCCAAGGGGTCAAATTCCAATTTTTAGGGGTCTATTCCCTAGTGGGTCATATACTCTTCCATGATGCCAAATTTTAAGTTTCTATCTGTTGCGGTTTCAGAGATATGCCTTGCCACTACAGCTGACGTACGTACGTACGTACGGACGGATGGACTGCATTACATGATCCCCCCGCTTTCGCTAAGCGGGGGGATAATTAAGAAATAGATTATTGCAAGCGGGCTCTATGCGAATTAGAACATGGGCAAACCTTATATTTGTCAATATTTTAAACCGAGCGATAGCGAGGTATAAAATGAAGACAAATATAAGGTCTAACCATGTTCTAATTCGCATAGAGCCCAATTGCATTAATCTATTTTTGATTCTAATATATTTAACAAGCGTCTTGAGCATTCGAAGTGGCTCTTAGAGGGAAATATTGGGTTTGACACAAGAATTAAAATATGTAGGAAAACTGCATGCAAACACACATAAATGGACAAAGAGAAATCTATATTCCTTTTTTTTATTAAAACATGTTGCTCATAAGCTTATGAATCAATACAAATAATCTATTGCAAAAATATAAAATACGGATATTTAAAATCGAAGCGGGTATAAATGTGAGCTGGTTGTATTTCTGATTTAAATGACTGCTTAGTTATGTTATATTTCAAGCCAAAAAAGAAAAGAAAAGATTAATAATTTTATCAACATTAAGAATTCAAATTTCTATATCTAAATGTAGAGCATGATATGCAACATAAATAAAATTTCATAACAACAACACATTCGTTGCTAGGTTACGGTTATGTCAATTTCAGTTCTGAGTCTTAAATTTAGTAACTGTTGTTAATTTCTATTATTGTCATTATTTGATGCACCTTTTGGGTGATTCATTATTTAAAACTTTATTTACACATGAATATTGAGTGAATAAAATGTGAAACTGTAAATTACAAATGTCCTTTTGTAAGAGATATACACATGTGCTAAAAAATATTGTTGGAATTAGAACATAGCTTTGTTTCCAAAGCCAAAGAAGAGAGCCATATTAGAATTAATTTGTTAATGACTTTCAATATTTCAATATATATATATATATATATATCTATTCTTTCACATATTTCAGTTGATATTACAAGACAGTGTAAACTGGTACTCGGTCATTGCTGATACTGCCAAGAGTAGTGTGGTTTGTTATGGATCTTCACAGGCTATTGAATATATCAACTCCATCCAAGAACAGATAAATGATTTCTTTTCTTATTGTACAGGTGAGTTGTGTCCCCTTTTGTTCTTTTCAGTAGGGTCTGTTCATCCTTTAAGTCTGGTTTTAATTTGAAAGGTCTGGATATAACAATTACACCCAGAAGTTGAGTATTAATATATGATGTTTAAAACAAAAAATTTTGAAAGTAAAAATCAGCAAACGTCATATTTTGGCTGGAAAAATTTTTGAATAGCAATTGTATTACAGAAATTAAGAACCTATTGGGATATTAGTATTATATTAGAATTATTTTACTGAATTTTTTCTACATGAATATTAAATTACTCTGTATGCATGTACACTGTACATATTTTAAATGAACAGTGGTCAGAGTAACTGACAACTCAGTGCTGAAATGGTCCTCAAACAGCTCACTAGACAAATATAATTCTTAATAGTACACCTGACTAAAATCAAGGTTGCTTTTCTCTAAGATGAATGGCTACTAAAGATAATACACATATAAGAATTTTCTGTCAGTAATGAGATATAGTTTTCATAGCAAGAAAAAAATGATATTGTTATGTAATTTCAAAATATAGTAACAGAGCCTTTGGGGAGTTAATTACTGTGGAAGTATTTTTATTCGTCGACACCAATTTTCGTGGTTTTCATACATATCACTATTTCAAGGGTACTTAAATTCTTGGTTTCGAGTTCTATGCATTAAAAGTCAAAGGAAAAAATGCCTTTCGTTGGGAACTTAATTTCGTGGTTGAAGCGAACAACGAAATCCACGAAAATTGGAACCCCACGAACAATACATGTAGTACTTTCACAGTATATTTGAAATTACATAACGAGGGTTGATATCCGGTTATGTACAATTTTTTCAAGTTGTTAAAACTATTTCTCTTATGATTTTCATTAATAAATTAGTGATATATAGTGCCGAACTGCTGTTGACAACACCGTTACTAGGCAACGTAAATCACGGCCAACGAGATCTCACAGTGGTCTAATAGAAATGTCGAAAAGTGATAACACATCATGTGTGATGTGCTATTACTTGTTGCTCCAGCAATGAAATTCCCGTGAAAGAGATGGAACTAATTCATATCTTACTCCAATTTCAAAGTCTTGTTGTGTACCACAAATAACTATTCATGCAAGGAATATATAGGTAATAAGGGTGAATCATAAGAGAATTATACAGTGGAACCTCTGGAAACCAGTGTCTGTCAGGATCAAAGGAATAAATTTTATTTTAGCTTTAAAAGGTTATGGTTTCCAAGGGCCAAGAAAGTCCTAACACTTAAATGGGAACCAATATTGATGTCTAGTGTCAATTTTGATTTTAAGTCAATTATTGCAGTATGTCTTCTTGCATTCTTGTGAATTATTTCAATTCAGACAGGAAGTAATCCATTAAAATACACTAGTTAATGGAGGAAGGTTTTTAAAAACATATGACAATTTGAATAAAGTCGGTCAATTGTATTGCAGAAAAATTTGTTCCTGGTTTTGAGAGTTGAATTTTACAAGAAAATATACTCTTTTGGCAAGTCTATAGACTAAGATAGTATAGAGCCATTGATAGAGGATCTTTATTTTAGAGGAAATTTTAGCTTATTGATATTGGTAAAAATTCTGGACCAAAATTAATGGTTCAGTCTTTTGAGGAATCAGGTTTTCAGAGGGGCTGATTTAAGGGTGTTCTCTTGTATTTTCACAATAGTACAATTATTTTACACTTAATCTTTTTTCTACAGTACCAGTCTGCAGCACATATTATATTAAAACTCTGGTTTTTGCTGTCTTTCAGAAAATAATGAATGTGAACAAACACCTGAAATATCAGTAACCAAGGAAAACAATACAACTGAGTTGAGTAAGGAAACCAGAGTAAAAGAAAGCCAGAGCAGTGATAATTATCAGAGTGTAGTGGAGACAAATGACTCAGAAAATAAAGATAATAGCATTGGAAATAAAACAAATGAAGAGAAAGACAATCAAATCAAAGATAAGCTTGGTACAACTGAAGACAAGACCAATCAAATTGAAGATAACTTGGGTTTTAGTGAACAGAAGACCAATCAGATCCAAGATAACATGGGCATTAGTGGAAAAAAGACCAATCAGATCAAAGATAACACTGGTACTGGTGGTAACAAGACCAATCAGATCCAAGATAACATGGGCACTAGTGGAAACAATACCAATAAGATTCAAGATGACATGGGTACTAGTGAACAGAAGACCAATCAGATTCAAGATAACATTGGTACTAGTGGAGGCAAGACCAATCATATTCAAGATAACATTTTAAATAGTGGAAACAAAACCAATGAGATTCAAGATGACATGGGTACTAGTGAACAGAAGACCAATCAGATTCAAGATAACATTGAAATAATCAAGGATACTGATTGTGACGACATTTCTGTTGAGCCATGCCAGGTTGATGATACTGACATAGGTGCAAACAGTCTTCGACATGAAGATGGTTTTTACATCAGAAATACTGAAAAAGAAGAAACAGAGAACGTGAAGTCCAGTATAGAAAATAAAGGTAATATGATAAAAGGTGAAGCCTGAATTTTTGCAATTTAATGTCCAACTGAGGGCAACCGAAATGATCATTTTAGGGTACCAAGATATAGCAACTGAAATTTAAAATCAATAGTAGTTTGTTGGCAAAAAGTTGCATCATGTTTAATATTGATTTTATATTTAGTCATTGTTCTATTTTGTCTACTTATTCAAAAACAAAATACAATTCAAAATAAGTTATAAAATTATCATATGAATTGATGGTAAAGCCTGGCTTTTTTTGTTGTGATCAGTTTAACAAGTCATGTGATTATACCTAACAGATAAAGTTTTGGGCTTTATAGGAATCACGCTGTCTGTCCATCTGCCAGTCAGTCCCTCCTATCGGCCTTCTGTTTGTCTGTTCATCCATGTACATTGTTAGAACATGTCCACCTAAATGGCTTTTGGATTTTAATGAAATGTTACACAGTTGTAGTATAACACCTGAAGATGTGCTTGAAGCAATATGGTTGCTGCTGGAAATTTTGAAAGGGAGATAATTCAACTTTGAATATTTTCTGAAAAAGGGGAGAATGAACCTTGTCACTAGTCAGCATATGTCCTCTTAAAGACCTGTTTGGATTTCAAAGAAATATTACAGTGGGGCTTGCCAAATTTGAAGACAACTTGCAATTTAAATCTTTTGACTTCCACCATCTTTAAGTGTAAATAAATATATTTGACCCTGCTAAACAAAAATTCTATTGGAGCAAATAATATTAACATTGGTATTCTTCCTCAGGGAACAAGTATTATTATACGAATAAATGTAATTTTGGAGGATTTTATTGATGTGTAAATGTGGCAGACTTACTCAAAAACTTGTTAAAATCAGAAGGATTCTTTATGTAATTTTTATGAGTGAGAGGCAGTGTTTACATAAACTCCTCCAAAATTACTTTTATTTTTTGTAATTCTAATTTGTTGTCACTGAATTTGACGTCATATTTATATATAACTCGTTTTTTTGTTGGAGCATTCTAATCGGCAAGAAGTGTTTATCAAGAGATAACTTCTTTTTTGTTCATGACATTGACCAATGAAATTCAACATTACCAAAGACAGCTTTTAAATTCTTTTTAAACCTGAGTATTCTGACATCTTGTATAATCAAACACATTTTTGTGGTCTCACAGTGTGTCTGAATAGACAGGTTCCACTGTATATGCCATTTAATCCTTAATTTGCAGTATGTCTTAGGGGTTATAAAACACACACAGGGAATGTCCTGAATTTTCTGAATAACATAATATTTCATCTATTGAAAAAAATTTATAACAAAACTTACATTTTGTCTGTCTGTTAACTTTTTGGTTTCTGGAGATTTTTTCTGTAACTGCTTGACATATTGATTTGATATTTGGTACATGAGTACATATAGGTGAGATACAGATCAAGATTTAATTTGGTACTGGTTGGTTGATTTTGTACAGTTATAGCCCTTTGACTTAGTGAAAATTCAAAAAAATATAGGTTTCCGGAGTTTTTTCTGTAACCACTTGACATATTGATTTGATATTTGGTATATGAGTATATCTAGGTGAGATACAGATCAAGATTGAATTTGGTTCAGTGTGGTTGATTTTGTACAGAGTTATGGCCCTTGGACTAAGTGAAATTTTGAAAAATATAGGTTTCTGGAGTTATTTTGTAACGGCTTGACATTTTGATTTGATATTTGGTATATGAGTGTTTAAAGTTGAGATACAGATCAAGTTTTAGTTTAGTCATGACTGGTTGATTGTGTATGGATTTGCAGCCCTTGGACTTAGTAATTTTTTAAAAAACATAAGTTTCTCTGCCTTTTCTGCCTTTTCTTTACAATGCGTGAATATGTTGATTTCATCTACTATATGATTGTATGTTTAAAATTACTGATTAAGTTTAAATTTGGTTCCTGTTGAATGATATTTTAGGACAGTTATGGCCCTTGGACTTTCTTTTTTTTTTAAATTCGTTTTTTTGCACCTTTCTATGCATTAACTTTACATATCAATTTGATATTTGTTAAATGGTTACATCTTGGTAAGGCACATATTCTGTTTGATTTTGTTTCAATCAAAATGGACGGGTGTATCATGCGCTGTTGGCTCGGCAGTTTATTATGTGTTTGTTGCATTCATGGATGATGGAGAGCAATTTGATGTAGCATTGCTAGACAATCAACAAATTCTGCGCAGTACTGGGTTAGGGGCCGTCTTGAACTTACTATGACTTATGAGCAAAGCTCATTGATGAAGGCCTTATGGTGACTTCAAGATGAAGAACACTGATAAAAGCGTTGTTCCATTGCTTGGGGGTTTTTTTTGTGGAGACCTTGTCCCATGTGCATTTACTCCATATTCTTTCATTGCTTACTATAATTGTTTACTCACTGAAAATTAAATTTATGTTCTGAAAAACTCTGGAAAAGGTCTTGATTTTTGTACAAATCCTGACTGTATAAGCAAACCATGTCTGCATCTATGATTCTTTGTTTGAAACCAGTCTTTATAAAAATCTTCTTTATTCTTCGATTAATGATATGTTGTGGTTTGCTTCTTGAGTTATGCCCCTTTAAAATTTTGAAATATTTCTTGATTTTTAACCTTAAAGCTTGTAAATTTTGTGTTGTATACAAAATTCAACAATATACTGCCATTTTTTTTTCAGAAACAAATATATTTACTGTCGAAGCTATTATACATCGAGAACCAGAGACTACTGCATTACCTACTGTCACACCAGAGTCAAACCAGCAGGGACTGTTTATTGATGCTGCAGGAAATGTTGGAAAGGGAAACAACTCTAATAAATCGATTGACATCTCGAATGAAGACGCCATTATGGAAAATTCAGTAAGCAATGAGTTATCAAGTTTGAATAACACACATCAAAACGAGAGAAATGTAATGAACACAAATGATAATGTAGATATGACAGAGGAACCAGTAATTAACAAACAGGGAACCTGCAGGATGACTGGGTTGAATAAAGAAACAAAACCAGTTTATAATTTGAGAAATAAGGGTCAAGTGAATGACAGGGAACCAGATCAGTCAACAGATGAGAAAATTATAGATAGGGCTTGTAAAAAGAGACTGGATCAGGTACCAGCTGCACAAAAATATAATCATAACATTATAACAAGGGATGTGGCTGCTTACTTTAATTTGCTAATTTTGAAGTGATAGCTCCTAATATTTTAATATGATGCACTGCTATTTTTGCTTTGACAATTTGGCCGCATTAGATTTTTCAAAACTTAAGGCCACAATTTTTTTTATTTTTAGTTTGCCAAGAACTCTGATTTTTTCCTTTATAGTCACTTATTTAAATTTTTTGTTGAAGATTTCTCTGTTTGTGGAATGATTTAATACATCATGCATGTCATGTAATGAGTTAATCCTGTCTCCCCTTTCATGTTCATCACTATCTACTTCCTGTTTACCACTAACTCTGATTTTTTTCCATTATAGCAATATATTGAACATTTCAAGAATTTCTCAGCTTGTGTGTATAGTAATAATTTGATATTTGGTGTGAAGCTTTGATATGATGTGTTGCACTGTGTTTTCCCTTTTCAAGTCTGTCACTCTTCTACTTCCTGTTTGCTGATAAATCTGACTTTTCCTATATAGCCTTGTATTGAAAATTTTTGTCAAGGATTTCTCTGCTTGTGTATGTAGCAGTAATTTGATATTTGGTATGAAGCTTTGATATGAGTTTTGCTGTTTTCCCTTTTCAAGTCTGTCACTCTTTTACTTCCTGTTTGCCTATAACTATGACTTTTTCTGATATAGCCATGTATTCAAAATTTTTATCAAGAATTTCTCTGCTTGTTTATACAGTAATGATTTGATATTTGGTTGGAATCTTTGGTATGATGAGTTGTACAGTGTCTTTCCTTTTCAAGGCCATCATTCATCTACTTCCTGTTTGCCGTAATCTTTTGATGTTTTTTCTATTATAGCCATATATTGAATTTTTTGTCAAGGATTTCTCAGCTTGTGTTATTAGTAAATTTGATTTGGTCTGAAGCTTTGGTATAATGAGTACTACCTTTTCAGAGATACTTCATAAGGTTTATGGACTGGTCAATTTGACACTTTTTGCTTTAACGAGTAATTTGTCAAAGTTTTTATATTGAATTTTTTTTGTCAAAGATTTCTCAGCTTGTGTATTAAGTAATGATTTCATATTTGGTCTGAAGCTTTTGCATGATGAGTTTTACCATGTTTCCCAATTCAAGGATTTTCCATACAGTTAATCGAAAAGGGGGGGAGCATCCTATGGATACATTTTCTTTTAGTTTTTAATAAAATTTTGGAATGCATTTGTTAACCTTACAATCACAGAGAAATTAGATAAATCCATATGGCTTTATTTTTTACACCTGCAAGCTACAGTACAGCTATGGTAGTTTGGTGAATTTACTTACATACACTAAAAGATTTTTGTGTTGTTTGTATTATGTTCTGTTTGTTTCTTCCTCATCATTTATGTTGTGTGTCTATGTGTGATCCTTGTGCCATGTATTCTTGATTTATGATTTTTTATTGTTGCTTGGGTATTCATTTTATATTTTTTTTTCTCACTCAAATCCACTCAAATCTACTAAAAAACACTAAATTATCTTGCAATGAAGCAAGAAATAGTTTTGAGTAGATTTAGGTGGACCACATAAAATTAAAGTGGAAACACTCAAATCCACCCATTTTTCAATCGCCAATACCCTGTACTCTAATAGATTATCAGTTTGCACACCTTGTAATGTTAATAATTGTCTTTTTGTGTTTCCTGTTGTAAGCAGAGCAGACACATAGGGATTACTATCTGTCGTCTTGTTTTGTCTGTTTGCGTCATCTGTTGTTTTTTTTTAATCTGCAACTCCCTTAAAACTGCAAGACGGATTCCAATCAAACTTTCAGGACATGTTGTTTATCTAGTCTAGTTGTGTAGCAAAAGATACCCGAAATTTTGATTTATCAGATTTTAGAGGTTATCCAAGCCAAAATAGCTCATTGGTAAAATTCTGTTTGTTAATCCACAACTCCACCAAAACTTCTAGTCAGATTCCAACCAAACTTTAAGGATATGTTCTTAACCTGATCTAGTTGTGCATGCATACTGCACTTGAAATTTTTAGCATTGAACTTGGCTATTGGTTTGGTGATGCAGGCGGGCGGGCGTCCAGGTGGGTGTCAAACGCTTCCAGATGATAACTTTAAAAAAAGTTAACATCCAATTGAAATGAAACTTGAATATATTGTTGGGTAATAGGGGGGAGGAACCCTATAGATTTTGGAGACAGTAGGTCAAAGGTCAAGGTCACGGGGACTGAAAATAGACTGAAAGTTTCAGAAAAATTGGGTTTCCGGATGATTACTCAAAAAGTTTACATCCAATTGTAATGAAAATTAGGTATGTTGTTATGTACTAGAAGGGGGGGATATTTGTTGATTTTGGAGAAAATAGGTCAAAGTTCAAGGTCATGGTGGCTGGAAATAGATTGAAAATTTCAGAAAAATTTGGTTTCTGGATGATAACTAAAAAGTTTACATCCAGTTGAAATGAAACGTAGTTATATTGTTGGATACTAAGAGGGGAGGAACCCCTCTGATTTTGAAGAAAAGTAGATCAAAGGTCAAGGTCACAGTGACTGAAAATAGACTGAAAATTTCAGAAAAATTTGGTTTCTGGATTTTAACTCAACAAGTTTACATTCAGTTGAAATGAAACTTGGCTATATTGTTGGGCCAGATGGTGAGGAACCCTATTGACCTTGGAGAAAGTAGGTCAAAGGTCAAGGTCACTGCAACCGAAAATAGATTGAAGATTTCAGAAAAATTTTGGTTTCTGGATGATAACTCAAAAAGTTTACATCCAACTGAAGTGAAACTTGGATATATTGTTGAGTACAAGAACGAAAAGAACTGAATAGATTTTGGATAAAGTTTGTCAAAGGTCAAGGTGATAGTGACTGAAAATAGATTGAAATTTTCAAATATAAGTACATTTCAGATATTTAGGGTCAACCAATGTGTAAGATATACTGTCCATGTAAAAGAAAACCCGGTTTGCTGTCACGTTGACAGCTTTCCTCTTGTTATTTTTCTCATTTAGAGATTTTCATTCAACGTGTTAGAGGTTCAATGAGCCAAAAATAGCTCATCTGTAGTGCAGGCAACACAAGAAATCCATGGAATAACCATTGGCAGATCCAAGGGTGGGGTTCTGGGGTTGGAACCACCCCTTTTCCTTTGACAATCATGTATTTTTAATGAATATCTTGATGTTTTACTAAGAAATACCCCAAAAAATTTCGTGCCTCGCTGTGCTATTGGAACCCCCCCCCCCCTTTTCGAATTGCCTGGATCTGTGCCTGATATCAATTTTTTGCACAGTTATTGTATTGTATATATTGAAAACTATTAAAGTTTTTTTGAAGTTGAAGCAAGGAATAAGTAGAAGAAATCTTTTGTAAAATACATTATTGAGAACAATTTCAGAGCACTATAATTTTGAAATCTTTAAATGGTTTAAATCTCTCAATTATTCTTTGTTTATCAACAAAAAATGAAAAAAAGTTCATATCACCTGAAAAAACATTGGTTTGCAGTGTTTTGTGTTTGCTTCTTTTTACAATACATAGACAAATAGAATGCAGGACATTTTGTTTTTGATGCAGACTTCATCACAGCCAGTATTATTTGAGCCAATTAGAATGAGTTTCCAGCTTTACGCCTTGATAAAGTCTTTATCAAAATTTAAATGTCACAAAAGGATAAAAAGAATTTTATATAAACATGATAAAATGGAAATAACGTGAAGTACAGTAAAACCTAAAGGAAAATCTACAATCATATATCACAAACTCAGGGAAACAACACAATAAGGCCTAAGAAAATAAATTGTGTGTTTGGGGTAACATGGTTTTCAAAGTAAGGTAGGGTAGGGTAGAAAAAAAAAAATTTTTAATATTTTTTTTACATTGTAGTAATGGAGGAACATTTCTGACTTTAACAGTGCTTGTTGTAAAATAGGCAAAAAAAAGTTAGGGTAGGCATAAAAGTTTAGGTAGGGTCGGGTTACCCTAAACTCACAACTTTTTTTTCTAGGCCTAAAGATAAAAGACAATACAAATGAGCAATAACAGATTATATCCTGCCTCTAGTAAATTTCTAAGAGGTCGATTGGTCAAAAGACGTCACATGTCGACCGTGTATAATCCATATCGGGTGACTGATTAAAATACCATCAGTGACTGCCATTACGGGGCTTCACTGTATGTTTTAAACAGGTTTTTGACAATGTACTGGCTCGTGGCATGATATAAACATTACATAGTGTGTAAGTGACCTAATTGGGCTCTAGCTACACTCTCGCCCAATATGAAATTTACTGACCATGTATATACCATTTTAGGTCACTTGCAGACTGTGTAATCTATAATATACAAATTAACAGATGTTGAAGCTGCAAAATAAAGCACTAGCCCTGTGAATCATAACAAAATATGGGGATGTCATTAAGCCGTCCTAAACTTATTCTATGTTTAACATTCACATATGACCTCGAAAGCTACGAGGGCCGGAGGGAGAAGTAAAACAAACAAACAATTCAAAACAAAACATTTGCAATTTTTTTCTTTTACAAATTCTAATGCAAAAATATGCTTAGTACAGATTTCATACTTCTATTTTAAATTCTTGACTGACATAAAAAACTTTAATTCCACTTTCTTTTGTAAGTCATTCATTAGCTCTATACCCGACTGCAGATCTCATCCTCAACCCGAAAATTTGTGGATATTACAAATTTTTGTTCATTTTTTATGTTCAAGAATTTTCAAAAACCTATGTACGCAGGTTACTTTAAACATAGAATTAATTTATGATGGCCATAGGTACTCTGGAAGAGCAAGTATAATCTGCTTGGTGCATGGCACTCATCGTGTAAGTCAATTTCAGTATGTGTCACTCAGGTAATTAATATAAGACCATACTAAAAATAAACTTATAAGTACTCCATCTAGAAAATTCAGACAAACAAGTGATGAAAAATTTTGAACATAAAAAAAAAAAATTCAATTACTTTGGTTCTCTAACCACTAGCCTATGAATTCTAAATAAAATATTATTTATCTTGCAGGTCATCTCAGAATTAAGAGATCGTCAGAACAATTTAGAGAGTATAAAATTACCCAGAATTATTGGAGCAAGCACTTTTGATTCAGGTTTGTTTGAAGATTCTGACACATCAAGGGAAATAACTCTACCATCAGATGAAAATGATATAAGTGAAATTGATATTTTCGAAGACAGCAATCAAATAAAATGCAGCACACCATTTCCAACACCAGAAGTCAAGGACAGTGAAACAAGTGGGCCCGAAAAAACTGTAAAAAGTCCTGAAAAGGATATTCAGGTTGCCCATAATGGAGAAGAATGCATTACACCAAGTAAATCTTGGAATTACGATGATCAAGTAACTCCCGAGAAACAGATGAGTAATGGAGGAAGGAATGTGATAGAAAAAGTCATTGAACGCTGTAACAGTTTTGATAATGAGTTAACTCCTGAAAAGCAACAGGAAACTAAGGAAACATCAAAATCTGCAGTTGAGAGCTACAAAAAAATTATAGAAGAGATCAAATCAAAGAAGAATGCACTGAAGGAAGATCACTCAGATAATGTCATCAAAGAAACTTCAAAGAAAGTCAATGAACCTAATGTCTATGAAAGCCTCGCGTTGGACCAATACATTGCAGAGAATTCCAAATTTTCTGTAACAGACGTATTAAAAAGCCCAAAGGATGGAAAATCTTCTGGAAAAGTTTCAACTAATGCAGAAAGGCTTGCAAGAATTTCACGCATCAAGGAGAATGTAAGAGCAAGGAATTGTGGGAAGCTTGGTGGTTCAAAAACAATTACAAGTCCTGAAATGAAAGTATCAGAGAAAGGTGGTGTAGCTGAAACATGCAGTAATGTGAATTTTGTGAAAAGGCCGTTAAGAATATCAATTAATAATGAAGCTCTGCATAATGTTACAAGTCCTACTTCATCAAAATCAAAGGATTTACTTTTAAGTCCATCGCAAAACAACAAAATTTCTTTTCCAAATCAAAAGTCAGATGCAAAAACAAATGAGCATCCAACGGAAAAATCCACCAATGTTATTACAACATTAGCAGACGACAATGTTAAAGTATCGGCTGCTTCAGTTACAAATTCTGACATTTTGAAATCGCCAGTCAACAAAAGTGCAGAGGAAGTAAAAATATGCAAAGAAGACACTTCTCAAAGTGTTGTCCCTCATTTTCACCCCGATAAAGATGGAATAACACAGGAATCTGACATTATTGGAGATACGCCTAATCCAAAGCTATTGAAGTCTCTGAATTCTAATACAGGGAAAACTCCATGGACTTTAAAAATCAGTATCAAGAAAAAACCAAAGCCCTTGAAATTGAAAACAAAATATGGTGATATCAGAAAAACTTTAGATGGGGAATTCCCAAAAGATTTAGATAAAGGTTTAGATAAAATTGAAGAACCGCTATCACCTGAAATTATTATTGAACATATGCAGCAATCATTCTACTCAAAAAGTTTGAAACGTAAGGAGAGCCGAAAGGAACATTTAAGTGTTTTGACGAGAGACATTTTGGAGAACTTACAGCCTGTTGTACATCTGGTCAAATTATCAGAAGAACAAATCGAAGAGTTCAAACAGTGTTCTTCCACACAAAAAGAAGTGCCTGGAATGATATCTGGTAATCAAACTATAACTTATACATCAGCTGGAAATGTGCCGAACAAAGGCCAACCTGCACTTATGGAAAAAGGCCAAGAACACACAAATGAAAATACCACAAAAAATAAATTTGATACTAATAGAAATACAGCACATGGAGGTTGTTCTGAATCAATGGTAAATCATGATCTCATTGCAAAATTCAGACCATTAGAGCTTAGTGGAGACAAAAATAGGAATCTACTAGAATCAAAAACCAACAAGACTTATGGCGATGAGGATGAAGAAACAGTTGTATCATTTCTTGATGAGACGGATACATCAATCATCGAAGAAGGTGCCGATGTGGATCAGTATTTCTCTTACGATGAGGAGAATATATTTATGCCATCCATTTCTGAAAAAGAGCCAGTTGGTGGTTCTCAGGATGAGGCTAATTTGAGGTCTGAAAGTGATGAAAACTTACGTGATAATGATTCCACCATGAGTCAAGGTCTTAAATTAACAGAAAATCAGAATTTGATATCTGCAGGGAGTCTGGACTTAACATCTGAATCTATGACATCGGTGAATGATATGAATAAGCAAATAGAAAACCATGACAGAATACTAATTTCTAATCAAAATGTGTCGGATTCTGAAAAAGATCATGGAGAAACAATCCATAGGGAAAATGATGGTAGAGAAGTATTAAATTCTTGTGTTAAATCTGTATCAGACTTATCGGAATTGAGTAAGACTGTCAACAAAAATCCAAGCACAGTATCTGAAGCAGAATGTCAAGTTACTGAACAGAGCACTGTGAATGACACTTCAGTAACTGACCATGAAACCAATGACAACATGGTAACTGAGAAGATGGCAGTTACTGAATTGGAAACTAATAAGGTAAATGAGATGACAGTAACTGAATTGGAAACCAATGACAACACATTAGGTAATAAACTTCAAACTATTGACACACCATCAGTTACTGAACCAGGAATAGAGAAGGACAGATCAGTAACTGAATCAGGTGATATGAACACATTAATAACTGAAACAGATGACATGAACACATCAGTAACTGAAGAGGTGACAATTGACAACTTACCAGTTACCGAATTGGAAATCGATGACAATGCATCTGTTAATGAACATGATGACACCATCAGTGCTAATACAACAGGAATTGAATTTGAAATCAAAGTCAATAGTACTGCATCAGCAACTAATGAGGAGACCAATAAAATCACTTTAAGGATAAAACGAGATACCAGTAAAAATCCTTCAGTAACTAGACAAGGTACCAAATCAAAATCTGATCAGGAATCTATAGTTATGGGTCACAAAACATTAGATTACAAGAAAGGTACTAAAAAGAAGAGCAAACAAAAACATAAAAGAAGAAAAGCTAAGCATAGAAAAAAGGCATTATCTCTGACGGATATAAATAGTGATTTATCTGTATCCACGGCAACGGAGAAATCAGTACACTTGAAAAGAAAGGAAAGTAGGAGGACTGAAAATGAGTTGGGTAATGAAACCATTGAACAAACTTCTACTAACACAGCAATTATAAACAATGAAAACGAATTGCTTTGTCAGCAGGAAGCAATGACAAAAATGCCGGTCCATGTAAATGTAACTGTTGAAAAAATATCAGTTATTGAAACTGAATCTGTTGACAAAATGTCAGTTTCCGAAGCTGAAAAAAATGGAGAAACACCAATTAAAAGAAACGAAACTATTGCCACTGTATTAGTAGACAGGAATGAAACTAGTGGGAATTTGCCTGTTAGGAACAATGAAACTATTGGAAAAGCCCAAAATAGTCAAAAGGAAACCATTGGTAAAACAAGAACAGGCAAAAGTTTTGTTGCGGGAAAAACTTCAGTCCCCTCCGTCAAAGCATCTACCCCTAAGAATAATACAACTGGGAAGGATTCTGAAAATGAAATAAATGAGAATGCTCTGGTGACTGAGAGTGAAACTTTTGACAAAATCGGTGAAAATGATATCATTGAGAACATATCAGTTACTGAAAATAAAACAACTGAAAAAACACCAGGCACTGAAAATAAAACAGCTGAAAAAACACCAGGCACTGAAAATAAAACAACTGAAAAAACACCAGGCACTGAAAATAAAACAACTGAAAAAACAATGGATAAAACATCAGTTGGCAAACATGGAATTTTTGAGAATTTAGCTGTCATTGGAGACAAAACTTTTGAGAAAACACAAACTGAAACAGTTAAGAACACTCCAGTTACTGATAATATGGCAACTGAAAAAATATTGAATAGTAATAGCATATCCTTGAGAGGGAGGACAGTGCAGGGGAATAAACATGTAAATCGGACAACATTAATTGTTGGCCAAGAAGTTCATGTTTCAAATGATGCCGAGTTAGATAATAAATCAAAAGAAAATCCTATGATTACTGGCAAAACAAAATATACTGATGTCAATGTTGCCAAAAATGTCGGAATTTCTAATGATGTGTATACCTGTTCAGTCTGTCACAAAAGGTATACTGATGAGTTTGCTTATCATTTTCACAGATTGAATAAACATCGTGTAGAGCCAATATCCGAACCACCCATACATTCTCATGACAGTGTGACGCATGAAAACAGACCATCGATTAGTCAAGACATGAAAAAATGCGAAGTAAATGTTGAAAGGCTTCCTGCCTTAGAAATGAAGCATAAAAAATCAAATAAAAGAGATAAGAATCCTGGATTATTTACAAAACTGAAGGAATCTAAGCATAAGAAAATGTCAAAACAGGAAAATCGGAAGATTGGAAAAAAATTAGGCACATATGAATTTACAGAGAAAGATGATTTTGAAGGAATAATGAGAAAAAAGAAAGCTGTAGAGATGAAAAAAAGATTTGGTATTTTAAAAAGTAGCCGATGGCTTGAGCATATGAATACGTTATCAGACGAATCCAACGTTGATAGCGATAGTTTGTCTGAACGAAGTTTGGAGGACAAAATAAGTGAATTTGATAGTAGGGATAAATCTAAACAAAAGATGGCAAAAGTTATAAATAAAGATAAAAGATATTTAAGAACTGGGACATCACACTCAGAAATTAAGCAACAAAGTACAAAAAGTAAGAAAAATGATAAACAAAGCTCAGATGAAAATGTACATTTTAAATCCACTGAAAATCAAGCTAAATCTTTTAAAGAACTACTAATGGAAGATTCAGGTCAAAATTATAAGACACAGAATTCTAAACATCAAGTTATTACCGATCATGATCCTTGTGAGCAAAGAAATTCTGCAAAATCAAATGAAACTTCGAAAAATCTTTCGGGAAAATTATTTATAAAAACGGGCAACTATTCTGATATTTCAGAAGAAGAGTTTATCCCAAGTACCCAGGCAAGGAAACAAAGTGAAATGATGGATCCCTATGATTTCCCGTCAACACACACAGAAACACCAGAAGACACTGGACTATTTTGCTCCGATATATTAAATCATAGCAGTGATTTGACGGTTCCCGAGGAAACAAATTTAGAACATGCCAATACATTACACTCAGAACAAGTTCATGAAATGATTCAAACAAATACAGATTCATCATCACAATCTGAAAAGGGAAGTGAGAAAAAGGGAGATACACATCACGTTTCCGTTGCAACTGAGAACAATGATAGAGAATTAGATTTGCTTGGAAATTCCAATAATCTTGAAATTGTGGACAAAGTTATCAAATCTGAGGAGAAAATCACTGAAAACATTGAAACACAAAAACTGGATTCAGTTACGAAGGATATTGGGAATATTTTCGAAAATTTAGAATATGTTACTCGTTCATCATTACGCACACTCAGTGATAACCATGACACAGCGTCCGATTCTGTAACGCAAGATGTTAAACAAGACACAACGAGTCCAGCCAAGGACCAGAGTTCTTCATTGTCACATATACAATGTCATGTACAGACAAAGACACTTCCAATAGTGGAACCAACAGAAGTGCATGGAAAAAGTAGTAGCGATATCATTACAAAGGAAACAAAGACGGAAATAGTGAATTTTGAAGAAACATCACCAGATACCAAAATCGATGAAATTAGTGATGATATAGAAAAGTTAGTAACCAAAAATTCATCTACTGGTACAGTCTACAGAACAAATCTTGGACCAGATATGATTAATGATGATATTGGAAATTTAGCTATCAAAACTTCACCTACTGGTACAATTGTCAGAAAACATGTGGGACCAGATGTGACAGATTTTCCATTTAAACGGCCTCTACCTGTGCCAGAAAAACAAATTAAAAGTTCAAACATGGATATGCAACAAAGAAACAATATCGTTACAAATCGTTCTCCTCCTCAAACTAATATTGTTCACAAGTTGTCTCCTTCAAGAAACAATATGGTCCACAATTCATCTCAGTTAGAAAGCAGTATTAATCACAATTTGTATCCTTCTGCAAATAATATTGTTCACGATTCGTTTCCATCAGAAAACAGTATTGTTCACAATCCATCTCCTTTACAAGACAATATTGTCCATAATTCAACATCTTCACAAAACTATATTGTTCACAATTTGTCTTCACGAAATAATATTGTCACGATTTCATCTTCTTCAACAAACACTGTCACCACAAATCTATCTTCTTCACCAAACCGTGTCACCATGAATTCATCTGCAACGCCGAACAAAATGGTTCCTGATGCTACAAGGTCACCAAGGAGACAAAATGTTATGTTTGTCAATTTGCGAAGCAAGAAGGCAAGAGAGTTAGAACAAAAAAGGAAAGAGGAGGAAGCAAAGAGAAAAACAAGAAAACAAAATGTACCATTCTTATTTTCATCCATGGTAAAAAAACGGAAAAAACCAGCGTGTGATTCAGCAGTTCAGAATTTGTCAGGACAGTCATCTTCAGATGATATAGCACCTACGCCTTCAAAAATAATGAGAACTGATGATTGCAATATAAACCAGCAAACTGACACACAATTAACAAATTCCCAGTTGGTTGAGAAAATAAATGATCTGCCAAGTGATGGACAGTTTAGTCATGTCTATGACATTCATGTCGTCAGTCAGAATATGTCTGAAAAGCTTGCATTAGAGCAAAGTCAAGTTACATTACCAGTAGAACAGGCACCCAGTTGTTCATACTTTTTCGATACAGACTATGCAACACAGATGGGTGGAACAGTAGTAAATCTTGTGGAAGGAGATTTTATGAATTCTGATGCGGACATTCTTCTTGCTGAGTTGGAGAAGCAATCCTCTTTAACGCAAGACAGTGATGGAAATGTAATAAATGCTGCTGCTCAGGTGTATAACATTGATTACACAGAACCAACCAATTCTGTCGATACATCTGGTAATGCAGCCATCACATTATTAGAGGGCATTTCCTCCGACCATAGTTCAACAGTCAATATTTTAGAAAATCCTATAATAAATAATACAGCGGTTGATATATTAAACACTGTTCCCGCAACCGCTAGTCATACGATTAACTTATTAGGAAGCGATGCGTTCGACATGCAAACCTCTACAAAAGAAACTGACAATTCAGTATTGAAGGAAAATAAAAAGTTAGTTGTGTCCCTTCATAAACTTTCCGAGAGTGATATATTAAAAGAGAATAAATCATTATCAGAGGAATCGTTACAGGATGTTGTGATGGACAATTCTGTATTGAAGCAATGGGAGTGTATGCTTTGTGGAGAACGATACATGTCGAAACAGGAAGTGATAGCCCATGCGGTCGTGAGTCATGATGCATCTCAATTTGATTCAAATTTGACTAGCAATATATGCAATGTGGGTAGCGATGGAATTGGGGGAAATTCCTCACCAAATAAGGAAAACCAATTGATATATGGGAACACAAATAGAGTAGAACAAATTGACATAAATACGAATATGACTTCAAAACAAACCATGCCAAAGGATGTATATAGCGTTGATGATGAGTCAATGTCAGACGATACTTTCCAAAAACAAAGCAAATCTACCACTAGTTCAAGGAATGCTTTACGGCGACAACTCCCATCATCACAGCAAGAAAACAACCAATGGAAATGTCTTGTTTGCAATCTGTATTTCCGGCTTAAAATTGATGTCGTTCAGCACATCAAAATGAAGCATAAAAACGTATCGTCAATGAGCAATAGTTACATTTGTGAACCATTGACAGTCAGAATTGGACGAATACAAGCAGAACATGCAGAGACCCAAACCCAAAAGAGTAATTCTCCTGATGTGACAGTCGGCAAAGTGGTGAGAAGTAAGGAAAAAAAGAAAACGAAACAAAAAGACACAACTGAAATACTTATAATATCTTCAAAGAAAGGTTCCATTGAACCCAATCCTTTCATTGTCCCGCTTTCTGAACCTGAGGAAAACAGAAATATTTTATCTGTAAAATGGCATTGTAAACTATGCCCAAATTGGTATCGTCTTCGTAAATGCTGCCTTGAACATGTCCAGAAAGACCATAACATACGTGGGAACTTTGCGAGATTTTATTTCCATAACTCACAGCAAGTAAATGGTCATCCAAGCATGGAAATTTGTACAAGTCCTCACGTTGATGTAAATGCCAATCACTTTTGCATCATCTGCGGTCGTTCCTTTGTAAGACTTGAAGAAACATCTCGCCATGTACGCAGAAATCATGCATATATAGCAGAAGACGACAGGGACAATTGCATATTAAACAAATTAGAAGAAAGGAAAGTTGTTGTGGCATGTGACATCTTTGCCGATTTACACGTATATAAAGTTGGCAAAAATGCAGCGACTTTGATAGATAAAGATTATATCAGAGAAATTTTTGAAAACTGTGTAACAGGTGATGGATCTTTTGAAGAATCTGATATTGTTTTTGCTCAGCAGTTGAAATGGCTACTTTATGAGAATAGCATGATTAACTTACATCATCAGGAAGTAGAACATTTGAAATTTGTTCGTCATAATTTCAATGTACAAAAAATTTCTTATGTCGAGGATAATCAGTGGGAAAGTAGGGAGAGTAAAAAAAGTCGAACATTGTCAGATTCAGATGACAGTAAAGCAGAAGACACAGATAGCGATATAGAAACCATAAAGAGACCTAGGGTAGCCAAAGTTACATCGCTGTCAAAGTGTCATAAATGCAATATTACATTTACAGATCGTATATCATTAGAACAACATAACTTGACACATAAAGTTCAGTCAAAATTTTCCTGTCGACTTTGTAACAAATATTTTGTAAAGGTACATCATCTTCTTCAACATTTGGAAATAAAACATGGTCAGTCAACGTCTACGTACTTTCAATTTGTCATGGAGCACGACAAAGTCAAAAAGCAAGGATCTGGGACTGAGACAGGTGAGGATAATTCTTATGACAGTTCATCTACGCAGAATTCTGACCAGGAAAGAATGCCCGACATCATATCCTCTGATGATCGTGACCTAGATTTAAGTGATATAGAAACCTCTGAATCCAGAGCATGCTATGTTTGTGGAAAAGTCTTTGATACAAAAGTTGCTGTATTTAAGCATTTGAAAGAGGTACATATGATTTACAACAGAAAATGCTTAACTTGTCGCAAACTTTTTGTCAGTCGAGTTGAATTACAGAAGCATTTTGCAACTATCCACGATGTTGATTTTGTAATAGATGTATCCGATCAGCTTTCACAATGTCACTTTTGCGATGTCATGCTAGAAAACCATGCAACTTTAAAACAACATTTACACAAACACATTGGAGAGCAATTTGACTGTAATTTATGCAAGACGAAACATACATCAGCGTCAAGTTTAAGATTTCATAAAAAAACTGTCCACTGGAAACTAGAAGGTACCAGATCTTGTAAAATATGTGACAAAATTTTCACAAATCTCAAAACCTTTGAAGACCACATGTTGAATCATTTCTATGACTATCTTGGACCGATGAAATGTAATAAATGCGACATAGTATTTAAAAACAAGAAATTATACAGTCAACATAATGCTTGCCATGATACATCAATTGTTTGCGACATTTGTGGAAAAGTATTTTCTGATCAAAATACATTGAAGCATCATGTTGCTATACATGATGTCTGTGAAAAATGTGAAATTTGTGGGAAATTGTTGAACAAATATAGCCTGAAAAATCACATGGCAAGAGTGCATAGTGATAAAGAGAAAGTAGCTTGTCATATATGTGGGAGTATTGTTAACCAGGCCTACATGAAATATCATTTGGAGGAGATGCACGGTAAAGATAGAGCGTATAGTAAAAAGGGTAGACGAGACTGTCATGTCTGTGGGAAGGTTTTTCAGCGACCTGGACTTCTGAAACAACATATGGTGGTCCACACGGGAGAGCGCCCGTATGTGTGCGAGGTATGCGGAAAAGATTTTGGCCACAAATCGGCTCTGAACACACATTATTTAGTACACAAAGGTTACAAGCCACATAAATGTAAATTATGTGACGAATCCTTCTGGCTGATAAGCCAATGCAAGGCTCACATGTATAATTTCCATAAATATGTTGATCCAAAATTGAAACATAAATGTGTGCACTGTGACAAAAGATTTAGACTTCTTTCTGGATTGCGCATTCATTTGGACGAATGTCATCCAGAAGTACAAAATGGACCAAAGTATTATCCATGTCACATTTGTAAAATGGAATTCAGATACCGCAGGAACTTAAGACAGCATATGACGGTTTGCCCAAAGAACAAATCAGCGGTTCCTAACACAAGGAGTTCCAAGAGGACTGATGTCAGAAAAACTTATGTTTCAGATAATAGTCTGTCAGCTGATAACCCACAAACAATGCCTTCTGAAGATCAAACTGCAGCAATGGATCTGGAACAGCATTATGTATTACAAAATGAAACCGGAGATGTTACATATCAGACAATTTATATAGAATCTGACCCTAATCAAGTGTATATACAGGATGTTGCTAACCAAGATCAGATCATCGTCCAAAATGAAAACGAGGAGTTGATTGTTGCATTACCTGACGACTGTGGAGAATATAATGTAGATTTTCTCAGTTCCAGCAGTGAAATTATGCATGATGCTGATATAGGTTATGCAGAAATAGTAGTTCAAAATCAGTAACACTGTATTAGTGAATATTTACGTTATTAAAAAAAATTTCTTGATTCTCATCCAGTTCTTTTTTAAATTCAGGGCGGGCATGGGAAATTTATTTTTTTATCATTTATTGTGAAAAATGCTGTAAATTCGAAAAAGAAAGTTACCATAAATGAGCAAAAGATCAAAATAATTTTTTTTGAAGGGCATTCAAACACTTCAGGCATGTGGAGATGAGAATCTAGACATTTTTTTCATTATGACCAATACTGAAAATTACGAAATTATTGCATTCATTTAACTTTCCAATTTTTCGAAAATAATTGCGAGTTTTATCATTTTGATCATGAACATCTTTCATAAATGCTTGTTTTAATTGTGAAATACCCATTCAATATCAGTGCATTTTAGTCCCATTACCAACAAAGTCTAAGATTCTGTAGTTTAAGGTTAATTCAGTCGGTCCATCCATCTATCAGTCTGTTTGTTCATCTTTGATTTAACATGTCCAGACTTGTCAATCTGGTTAGAGTTATTGGTTTTGTGTATATAGTGAGAACTAGGAGAGTTGTAGTTAAATTTTTGATTTTGTTTAAGTTGTTTCAGTTTAATCCTTGAACTTCTAAATTTGGTAAAAATAAAAGTCACTTTTCCAGAGTTTTTTTAGCACCGTTTGTAAATCTGACTTGGTATTATAAAGTTAATTTTAAAATGAGTTCAGATTTTGGTCTGTTGACTTTTGGATGAGTTATTGCCCTTGAACTTGTAAATTTTTCAAATATTTCAGTCTTGGCTTTTTTAATGGTGTTTAAGATATTGGCTTGGTATTTTATATGTGGTATAACATAGTACAAATTTGAATTTTCTTCAATGTGTCAACTTTTGTGTGAATTATGGCCCTTGAACTCGTTAATTTTGTCATTTTAAGTTTTGTATGAGTAATGGCCCTTGAACTCATAAATTTTGTCAAAACTTTTAAGTCAACAAGTTTTTAAGCGCATCCTTTTATATGTTGACTTAGCATGTTGACTAATATCTATATATAGTTAAGTTTAGTTTTAATTTTGTTGCGTTACATTGCATTTTGGCTGTGGTATGGTACTTAATTAAACTTGTAAGTATTCTCAAAAATTTCTGTTTTCCTGTGTAAATTTTTTCAGCATCGTTTGATGAAATAATTACTTAATATTTTGTTGACAGCTATAACTAAATTTTGGGTGGTTGACTTTTGATTGAGATATATGGCCCTTAAATTTACCACTCTCTTAGCGATCAGCTAAACTAGGATGTAATTCTCCATGTAAAACTGATCCTATTGTTAAGCCACAATGATCAATCAGAATGACGCGGATAGAATACTGAACAGCAAGAATAGAATGTTTCTTTTACTGTTCAGTATAATTTATCCTCGTCATTCTGATCATTGTGTATTGGCTTAACAATCAGATCAGTTTTACACGGAGAATTATACATCTGAATTTAGCAGATCGCTTTGAAGGTTGTGTTTACGTATATACTTCTGTTCCATTGTCCTTCTCTTTAAGTCAATGACAAGAGTTCCTTAAATGATATTTTGTTTAAATTAAGCTATCACCAGATGAGGTATAGTTTAAATAATTTTATTTAGCCAATTTACCCTGAGTTATGGGACTTGATATAAAATTTCCTTATATTGGGGGTTACAATGCTAGGCAATTCTCACACAGAAACTGAAGGATTTTGGGAATTTTAGTAAAGAACAAATGGTTTTTAAACAAGACTTTAGGTTTAGTACTCACTCAGTCATTCAAAATAGTTGGTGAATGCAGTATTTTCTGAAATGATGAATTAATCATTGTTTATTGTATATTTTCATCATTATTCATGATCTGTTGTACATGTATATTGATCGCATCATTTATTGTAAATTATATATACATGTAATTATTCAATTGTTAATTATAAATTCATGTAATTTTTTATTTACTCTGTATCCTTTCGTAAAATATGTAATTTTTCAACTTTCAATAAGGGACTTTTATGATAGGATCGATATATATCGGAGCTTTTTTGTGTTCGTAGGTGAAAAAAATGATTAAGTTCTGACTGTGTACCTATCCTGTAGCATTACATTTACCTTTCCAAATACTTGAATAATTTGATCCCTCTCTGTATCTGATTCTCTCCTTCTTTCAGGTTAATGGAGCGATCATAGTGAGTGGAATATAACGACTGGAATATTCAGGTCACTTTCCAAGTTGTTTTAAAATGATGAAAAGCAAAAGACTATATTGCAATCCCAGTATTTAAATTCACCAGTTGTTGTTTGTGTGCCCTACGTCACAGTTATGTCTGACAAATTTGACAGAGAATGACCTTCAAAAACTCAATTTTATGATGTTTTCTATACTTTGACATGTTGAAAAGTGGTCTTGTAAATCCTGTTACCTGAAAGTCGAATATGGTCTAAACCTGTGTGTGTTCAACCTTGCAATTAAATCTGAACAAATTTTTCCTTTTCTCATCATTAAATGAAATCTGTGCTCAATTGTCACACAAATGTTTTAATTTTGATATAAAATAAGCATTCAAGATAAGAAAATTAACCCAAAAGTCCCAAATTATTACTATTAAATGTTTGTTGTATATTCAAGTAGTTATTCATTGTTTGTTATATATTCATGTAGTTATTCATTATTTACTGTATATTCAAGTAATTGTTATTCATTAACAAGAAATGTATGAAATACTGCAACATTCCTTTTTTATTTGTTTTTTTTTATACATTTTATACATTTTTATTTACATGAGGTTTTTTTAGTGCTATTTTTTGTGTTCTTTGTTAAAGATGATTTTTGCTTGTATAGGGAACTAAAGTGCCTTCAATGGTAGACCAAGTAAACATATTAAGTAAATTCGCATTCTATCTGATACACAAAAACAGGCAGTTGAAAAGCTTTTATATTTTATTTTTTACCAGTACTCTGTCGATCAGATTTTTCTATAAGATGAGCCTTGTTAGACATTTAGCTGGAATTAGATACACGTCAATATGAGGACCATGTTGTATGGTTGTAAATACAGATTTATTACTGGAATCAAACAGAAGTATTCAATTAAGAAGAAAAAAAGTGAGGCAGATCAATGCTTTTTTTT
>MJUU01033090.1:11496-25901 GCA_002080025.1 Modiolus philippinarum | reverse complement strand
CTGAAGATGTGCATGAAGTAATATGTATGTAGTTGTAGTATACTATCTGAAGATGTGCATGAAGTAATATGTATGTAGTTGTAGTATACTACCTGAAGATGTGCATGAAGTAATATGTATGTAGTTGTAGTATACTACCTGAAGATGTGCATGAAGTAATATGTATGTAGTTGTAGTATACTANTTACAATCTTTTAATTTCCCCCAAAACAGTCAACTGTAAATTCAAATAACAGCAACATAATGATGAATAGCAAGCACTGCTTTTTGTTTCCCTTTTACAGTTAAAACTAAGTTAAAATTTATCAGAACATAAAACACCAAATGGTCCAAAAACAGTTCACAACTGATTTATTTGACCAAAAATATTTAAGAACCAGCTGAAATGCCCAAAACACAATAAAAGAGGAATGTCTTGCCTCCCTCAATAAAAAGTAAAGTCTTCTATAACACCTAGATGTTTGTATTTGATAAAAAAGAGCATCAAGTATTAGACAAAAAAACTTCGCGGAAAAGGCCTCGAAATCTCACACGACTGAAAAGGAAGGTCGCGCATGAAAACCCCCATGAAGATAATTTCTTCATAGGGATATCAATATGATAATAATAATAACATTTATTCAGGCAAGTGCATACAGCCATATCATGTACACATAAAACAATATATAAAACAATGTTAAGCAATGAATACCGGTAGTTTCAAAAGTATATATATTGTAATATTGAACACATAGGATAACCAATAAGGTCAAAAAGACTTATTTCCAATGGGGTCCTTGTTAATAATTACAAAAAATACCTAAAAGTCTACTCATATGTCCTATAAGCAAATACAAATAAACTTAATGAACAAGTATTAAATAAAAATGGCGGAATAATACCACTGAGACACCTTAAACTTCAACACATACGAACACTTTCAGCTCTTATAGAGCTTTGATTCAATCTGTCTTTGACTTCTCAGGGCTGCACACCAAAACAATAGAACGTAACTATTGGTCACAACAGATCAATAATGCACGATTTTTGAAAACATTACATCGTGTACAAGTTATGCTGGCAATTTGCACATAATTGTGTAACCAATCAGTGATTTAGATTCAATAAATAGAAAAAAAAATTAATGGTTACTGAGAGAAGACCAAAATTACTGAAAATTCAGTTGATGGTTACTGATTGATGCCGAAAGGGATTGGCATCTATGTCCCCGCAAACAAAGTTTGGGGGTATTAGGAAATCACCCTGTCTGTCCGTCTGTCTGTCCGCCCATATACCTTGTTGGCGCATGTCCTCCTAAACGGCTGTTTGGAACTGATGAAATGTTACACAGTTGTGATATACCACCTGAAGATGTGCATGAAGAAATGTGGTTGCTGCTTGAAATTTTGAAGTGGAGATAATTGGTCTTTGACTATTTTCTGGAAAAAGGTGGGAATCTAGTTAGCCCATGTCCTCTCAAAAGGGTGCAAGGATTTTGATGAAATGTTATGTAGTTGTAGTATACTACCTGAAGATGTGCATGAAGTAATATGTTATGTAGTTGTAGTATACTACCTGAAGATGTGCATGAAGTAATATGTATGCTGCCCGAAATTTTGGTATAAAAATCACATGATTTCACCTTGTTTACACAGTTCATCTACCAAATTACTTTTTCTCGATAAGAAACTCAGTAACCATGTATTAAGTTAGTTATGTTTGGTAAATGTCACTTTTGTTTAGAAGTACATGTATACTGATTTGGATTGTGTCCCACAATTAGAGGGGAGGGGGGGGGGGACATGGGATGTCTGTTCTCCCATTTTCCACATTTTTGGGGCCTTGTTTCCCACTTCCCTAACTTTTTTAATTAGATAATTTGATTTTGGTTGTCATGAGTCTTACGTTGCTTTAACACAATTTTTATCAGTATTTCAGACATGTTATGGCTGTTAGTTTTAGTGAGTGAGGAAGCTTGAGTACCTGGAGAGAACCATCCACCTTGGGAATAGGGTCTGTAAGTCTCGGCATGTGACCCTGAGAATTCACGATAAAATTGAATTTCGCAAAAATATGACTTTGCAGGATTATGACACCCACTTTCTTTGCCTGAAACGTCATATGTTTTTGTTAGAAATGCAACTTCCTGGTACAAATTATGTACCCGGAAGTTCCAAAATTGACTTACTATATTTTGCAAGTTGAGTGTTCTTTTTTTGTGATTAAGTGGGGTACAAACTCACAACCTAAAGGTGATAGACTACATTGATTTAATGATTGTATAGGTAATCTTACTATTTTAATCAGTTGGTCACACAGGCCTTGGAAAGAGTTCCATATGGCACCTGTTTGATTGACAAAATAAGTATAGAGATATGGGAAGTGGAAACTCTGACCCAGGCCTTTTGACTTTTGTGGGAGGTTTAGTTCAGGACCAGTTGTAGGCATTAGTATCTTTCAAACACAGCATGTGTTTAACCATGCATCACCCATCAGAATTGGATCTGCTCTATCATTTGAAGTTATGGGGCAAATTGTAGCCATGCAAAAATCAATATTTTTCCAATTTGGGGCTCATGTCGCCCCCTTAATTTGCATCTGTTTTTGGGTATTAAATAAGATCTGATTTTATATTCTTCATCTAACATTTTGTAACATGAATTCCATACACAAATTTCAGTATTTTATGACTGAGCACAGTGTGATTTTTCTATATTGAAATCCAGTTTCCATAGTATGACACAATTTTTGAGTTATTATCAATTTTATTTTTTATTGAATCTTTTTGTTGAGATTATTTTTATACTTATGTTAAGATTTTTGTATAAGTTTTATTTATGTATAATAAAAATAACAAGATTGATGTAGGAAAGTTGTTCAGAATATTTTATTATATAGCTCTGTTTTCGGGACAACAAATTTGAATTCAAGATAATTTTGGAAGCGATGTCTCCTTTCATTTCTGTTGCAAGGGCAATGACAACATGTATTTTTTGTCCCCCGACAGAGGAACATAGAAATGGTCTGCGTCCGTGCGTCTGTGTGTCCATGCATCTGTGTGTCACGTTTTTTTGCTGGCACAACTCCTCAGAAACCGCTGCTTAGGATTCATTCAAATTTTACAGGATTGTTAGTCACCATTAGTACAAGATCATATCACATCGCCATTTTGATTCGTCAAATTTTTGTGGTAGATATGGGACTTTGATTATTTCCACATTGTTATACAATGGCAAATCTTGTGGACGGAACTCCTCAGAAACAGCTGCTCAGAATTCATTCAAATTTTACAGGATTGTTAGTCACTATTAGTACTAGATCATATATCGCATCGCCATTTTGATTCGTCAAATTTTGTGGGAGTTATGGGACTTTGATTATTTCCACATTGTTATACAATGGCAAATCTTGTGAACACAACTCCTCAGAAACCGCTGGTCAGAATTCATTCAAATTTTACAGGATTGTTAGACACCATTAGAACTAGATAATATGGCATCGCCATTTTGATTTGACAAATTTTACAGGAGTTATGGGCCTTTATCAACTTAATTCATGCTACAGCTAAGGAACACTTTGTGGGCGCAACTACTCGGAAACAACTGAATGGATTATGCTGAAATTTTGTTTGAACATTTGCCACCATATGTACTTGATCATATTATGCTGCCATTTTGAGTCGACAAATTTTACGGGAGTTATGGGACTTTATAGACTTAATGCATACTACAACATAGGAAGACTTTGTGGACACATCTCCTCAAAATCCAATGAAGGGATTTTGCTGAAATTTTGCTTGGATGTTTGCCACCTAATTCAGTTGATCATATCCTGCTGCCGTTTTGATTTGCAAAATTTTACATGAGTTATGGGACTTTATTGACTTTACTGCAGCGGCAAGGGACATAGCTACGCATAGCAATCTTGTTCCTAATTGTGGAAATGCATGTTGCATTTGGTTTAATCAAAATTTATTATTGATTTTGTTAATCAAACTTGAGACAGTCAAAATGTTCTTTTCGTATAATTTTTCATGTGAATATTACCTTTGTCATGTTGGTATAAACTACAAACCGAGAGTCTTACCAAACCAAACAACCGATGGGGAATAACTTTCAGCTAATCAATATTCAAATTTGTATTTCTGGAAAACAGATTTTGAAAAGACAATACCAATATACATTTGAGTTATAAGCTTTAAATTTTGATGGTAATGCTTATATTAATGTTTGCCATAAACATGAAATAGTACCAGTACCTCACTGAGATTATACTTTAGTTTGAAACATTATTGAATTTTTTTTTATAAAATAAAAAATGTGTAGCTTTCCTTTTGTCTTAATACTTTTGTGTGGTCATTATGCTATGGTTTTAATATGTAGCATACAGTATAGCAGGTAATTTTCGCCATATTCGTGAGGTTTCTAGAAGCGCGAAAATAAAAACTTGCTAAATTAAAATCAGTATCTCTTTTAACATATCTTTCCCTTACACAATTTTCCATTTGCAGAAATTGATGACCGCTAAAATTAAATACCCCTTGTTAGGGAATGAATTGCAAAATTTGGCAACCGCGAAAATTACCCGCTATACGGTATTTTATCTTGTTACAAATTACCAATTCAAATAGTTATTAAAATATTGCTTAGGGTAGAGACCATACCTCTCTGCAAAGATTGATATTGAAACCATAAAAGCTGTTAGATTAACAAAGTTAAATATAGAAATACATCAGTCAACAGAGCTGTTCAAAGAAGATTGCTGCAAGATGGGAACACAGTTTAATGTCCATACATCTTCCAAGAAAGCCACCTGCAAGAATCATTTTTAGCTAATGCCAGAGTGAGCTTTTGCCATCACTTTGCATCCGTCCGCTGTCCGTCTAGCGTAAACTTTTCATTCAAAGATCTTCTCCTCTGAAACTACTGGTCAAATTGGAACCAAACTTGGCCACAATATTCCTTGGATGGTCCCTTGCAAAAAAGGTGTCTTTCAGATCCACCCTATATCCAAGATGGTCGCAAGACGGAAACATAGTTTTAACATTGGACCCTATGGGAAAACTCATTCAAAGATCCTCTTCTCTGAAACTACTAAGCCAATTGGTACCAAACTTGGCCACAATAGTCCTTGGATGGTCCCTTGCAGAAAAGATGTTTTTTTCAGGTTTGTGCTATATCCAACATGGCCACCAGCCGGTTTCATAGCTTTAACATTAGACCCTATGGGAAAACTCATTCAAAGATCTTCTCTGAAACTACTGGGCCAATTGGAACCAAACTTTTCCACAATAGTGCTTGGGTGGTCCCTTGCAAAAATGGTGTTTTTTAGGTCTGCACTTTATCCAAGGTGGCTTCCAACGGGAACATTGTTTTAACATTGGACCCTATAGAAAATCACGTTCAAAGATCTTCTCTAAAACTACTCATCCAATTGTAACCAAACGCCACCGCAATAGTCCTTGGGTGGTTCCTTGCAAAAAGGTGTTTTTCTGGTTTACGCTATATGCAACATGGCCGACAGCTGGAACTTAGTTTCAACATTGGACCCTATGGGGAAACGCATTCAAATATCTTCTCCTCTGAAGCTGCTGAGCCAATTGGAACCAAACTTGGCCGCAACAGTCATTCCCTTGCAAAATAGTTGTTTTTCATGCCAGCACTATATCCAACATTGCGGCCAGTGGGGAACTTTACATTGGACCCTATGAGAAAACACATTCAAAGATCTTCTCCTCTGAAACTGATGAGCCAATGGAACCAATCTCTGAAAGTGCAAGCCAAATATGAATCATACTTTTTTACAATGGTTTTAAGGTTCTCCTCTTCCAATAGATACCTGACATCAAAGATAGCTGCCAATTTGAAGCATAATTTTACATTAAACACATTTAGAGGTCTTCCTTCCAGAAACTACTAGTCCAATTACAAACATGGTTAAATGATGGTCCACGAAAAAAATGTGACGAACATGTTTAACATCGGAAAACTTTCTCTGAAACTATTGTCTCAGTTACCCGTTGTCCTCGCATTTCACCCCACTTCATAGAATTTCAACCAGTATCCTTGAGGTACACCCGTATTAATATTTTCAACCTGATTGATGTTTGAGCTCACTTGACCCAAATGATCGGTGTGAGCTATTGCCATCATTTGGCTTCCAACGTCCGGCTTTTCACATTTTATCTACTCCTCTGAAATCGCTGTAGCAACTCCAAACAAACTTTAAAGGAATAATTGATGGAAGGTATTTGCAAGGATTGCTCATTTCGTTCCGATCCTGATTGATCTTCTTGTGTCACATCCTGATTGGTTTAATGTCACTTTCTGATTGGTCTTTTGGTGGCACATCCTAATTGGTATAATGATTACCTCACATCCTGATTGGTCTTTAGTTTCACATACCTGTTGGTCTAAAGGTGTCACATCCTGAATTGCAGAGACGTTTTCCTCTAATAGCTGGTATCCGCATTCCAGCAGTAATGTTTCCGTGATCATCCGTATTTTGAGATTTTCTTCCCGTATTTAAAATAAATGAGAGAAATTAAACTATTTTTGATGTGAATAACTCCTCTACGTATGACTAAGCAATTAAAATGATGGCCTTAATGAATATAATCAATTGACATATATTTATCTTTATATTCTGATGACATTAACGAATTTTATCATTTCATCTGTGGAGTTCATCTCGTCCAATTTATCAGCAACTTTTTTCTCTACTTCATTGGATTGATCGATTAATCCGAGTTACATGTCTAGTGAGCAATATTTTAGCTATAACAGGACGACACCGAGTTTATGAATTAATAAAAAGACATTAGTAAATCTAAGAAATTGACCATTGGGGCAACAAGTTTCAACTGCCTTTGGAAAATTAGTAAAATGGATAGGGACAGGAAAATTAGCCTTTCATAGGACCTCCACCAAGTCGGCCATTTCACTTTAACAGTAAAGCGGGGATGGATAGGAAATATAACCTTTCATATAACCCCTAGTGAGTACTTTTCTTCAATGTGAAATATAGAAGGGGACTCTATTGCATAGTTTGTCTACAATGGTTCGCAGTTTAGGTTTTTTTCTATGTGAAAAATGGGTAGGGGCAGGAAATTTAACTTTCCGGAAATATGACCTGGCTACGACTTGTGAATAAACCGTATATTTGCAGTGTGAATCCGTAGTGCGTATTTTTACTTGAAAATCCGTAGAAAATACGGAAAATCCATAGTGGTAAACACCTCTGGAATTGTTTAACTTCACTGAAACTATAGTATAATTGATCAAAGGGTGTCACATCCTGATTACTTGTGGTGGCACATCCTCATTGGTCTAATGGTGGCATATTCTTATTGGTTTGATGGTGGTACATTTAATTGGTCTAACGGTGGCACATCCTGATTGGTTTAATGGAGTCACATGTTGATTGGTCAAATGGTGGCACATACTGATTGGTATAATGCTGTCGCCTGGAAAGGTGAGGCTCCTCATGGGGGGGGGGGGTCCTAGGAATCAAATAATCATTAACTTTTTGCCTTGGTAATCAAATAATCATTAAATTTCTACCTTTGTAATCAATATATTTTTGGCTTAGTAATAAAAAAGTATATACAAATGCAAGCTAATAATTAAATAATCATTAAATAAATGCCCTCGTAATCAAATAATCATTTGAAAAATGCCCTGATAATCAGGTAATCAAGAAACCCATGACGGGCCTCAAAGGTGACGTATTCTGATTAGTTTGATGAAACATTCTGATTTTTCTAATGGTTGCACATCTTTATTAGTCCCCTACCGGCGATAGCCGAAGGGGACTTTAGGTTTGCGCTCCGTCCGTCCGTCTGTCTGTCTGTCTGTCAGTCCCGCACCAGTTTTCTGCACTGATTTTTTAAACCATTGCAGATATTGATCTGATCTTTTGTATGTAAGTCTACTATAATGGGTTACAGATCAAGTTTAAGTATGGGTCCGGTCCACTGATTTTTGAGGGGAGTTATGTGCCTTGGACTTAGAAAATTTAAGTAAAATGTCAGTTTTCCACACTTTTTGTCAAAACAGTTGCAGATATTGATGTGATATTTTGTATGCGAATCTACTTTAATGAGTTACAGATCAAGATTAAGTATGGTTCCGGTCCACTGATTTTTGAGGGAGTTATTGGGACTTGGACTTAGAAAATTTCAGTAAAATGTCAGTTTTCCGCACTTTTTTTCTAAACTGTTGCAGGTATTGATCTGATATTTGGTATGTAAGTGTACCTCAATGAGTTACAGATCAAGTTTAAGTTCGGCTCTGGTCCACTGATTTTTTTTGACGAGTTATGGGCCTTAAACTTAGAAAACATATACATGTATTATCAATTTTGAAAGTGTAAAAAGCCTTGTTCTACCGGTAGGGGACTTGGTATTGCCTTGCAATACGATCCACACTTGTTAGTTTAATGGTGGCACATCCTGATTGGTCTAATAGTTGCACATCTTGATTAATTTAATGGTGTCATATTTTGATCGGTCTTATGGTGGGACGTCCTGGATGGTCTTATGGTAGTACATCCTGATTGGTCTAATGGTGGCACATACTCATTGTCGAAAGGTGTCATATTCTGATTGATTTGATGTCACATCCTGATTGGTCTAATGATGTAACATTCTTATTGGTTTAATGTTGCATCATGACTGGTTTAAGTGTCTAATTATGTCGCATCCTCGTTGGTCTAATTTTGAAGCGTCCTGGTTGGTCTATTGGTGTCAAACCCGGATCGGTCTAATGTTATTACATCTAAAATTTATCTAATGGTGTCGCATATACTGATTGGTCTCGAGGTGTCACGTCCTGATCGATCTAATGGTGTCAACGCCTGGTTGATCCAATGGTGTGTCATCCTTGTTTGTCTTTTAGTGTCACATCATTATTTGTCGAAGCGTGCCGTATTCTGATTGGTATGATTTCATGACATCCAGACTGACCTATTGGTATGGCATCCTAATTGGGCAAATGTTGTCACATCCTGATTGATCTTACTGTGTCACATCCTGATTGGTATAACGTGTCGCATCATTATGGTATAATGTGTCACATCCTGATCGGTATAATGTGTCACATTCCGATTGTTCTAATGTATCACATCCCCATTGGTCCGATGATGAAGCACCCTAATGGTCTAAAAGTGGAACATGATGACTCGTTTAATAGTGTCACATCCTGATTGCTCTGATAGAATCACATCCTGATTGGTCTGATAGTGTCACATCATGATTGGTCTAAAGGTGCCACAGCTTGGCGGGTCTAATTCTGTCACAACATTGTTGGTCTACTGTTGTCACTGCCTGGTTGGTCTAATGGTGTCACAGCCTGTTTTTCTAATGTTGTTAAATCCTGATTGGTCTAATGATGTCACAGCCTGGTTGGTGTAATGGTGTCACAGTCTGGTTTGTTTAATGATGTCACATACTGATTTGTCTAATGGTATCACATCCAAATTCGTCTTAAGGTCACGTCCTGATTGGTATAAAGTTGTCACATCTTGATTGGTCTAATAGTGTCACATCCTGATTGGTCTAATTTTGTCATATCCTGATTGGTCTAATGGTGTCACATCCTGGTTGGTCTAATTGTGTAACAGCCTGGTTGGTCTAAGGGTGTCACAGTCTGTATTGTCTAATGTTGTAAAATACTGAATGGTCTAATGGTGTCACATCCTGATTCGTCTTATTATGTCACATCCTGGTTGTTTTAAACTTGTCACATCTTGATTTATCCAATGGTGTTACAGCCTGGTTTGTTTAATGGTATCATACCATGATTGTTCTAGAGGTTAACAGCCTGGTTGGTCTAATGGCGTAAGAGCCTGTTTGGTCTTATGATGTCACTTCTTGGTTGGTCTGATAATGTACTATCATGATGGTCTTAAAGTGTAGCATCCTGATTGGTCTAGTAGTGTCACATCCTGGTTGGTCTGATGGTTTCATTTCCTGATTGGTCTAGTTTTGTCACATCCTGATTGGTCTGAAGGTGTCACATCCTTATTGGTCTAAAGTTGTCAAATCTTGAATGGTCTTATGATGTCGCATATTGGTTCGTCTAATAGTGTCACAGCTTGGTTCGTCTAATAGTGTCACAGCTTGGTTGCTCAAAGGTGTCACAGCTTGGTTGCTCAAAGGTGTCGCAGCATGGTTGCTCTAGTGGTGTCACAGCATGATTGGTCTAATGTTGTTGCAGCCTGGTTGGTCTAATGGTGTCATAGCCTTGTTTGTCTAATATTGTCAAATCCTGATTGGTCTAATGGTGTCACATCTTTGGTCTTATGGTATCACATTATGATTCATTTAAAGTTGTCACATCTTTATTGTTATAATGGTGTCACATCCTGAATGGTCTAATTTTGTCACATCCTGATTGGTCAAATGATGTCACAACGGGTTGGTCTAATGGTGTAATAGCATGGTTGGTCTAATGGTGTAACAGTGTGGATTGTCTAATGTTGTAACATACTGATTGGTCTTAAGGTGTCACATCCTGATTCGTCTTATGTTTTCACGTACTGATTTGTCTCGTGTTGTCAAATCTTGATTATTCTAATGATGTGACATGCTGATTGATCTAACTTTGTCACCTTCTGATTCGTCTAATGTCACATCCCGATCGGCCTGAAATCAGGTCTTGATTAGTCTAATGATTTTACAGACTGTTTTGCTTAATGGTGTCATACCCTTGTTGGTCTAATGGTGCCACAGCGTCTTGGTCCAATTGTGTCACAGTCTGGTTGATCTAATGATGCCACATCCTGATTGGTCTAATGGTGTCTCATCCTGATTGGTCTAATGGTGTCAAAGCCTGATTGGTCTAATGGTGTCACAGGATGGTTGGTCTAATGGTGTCACAGCCTGGTTCGTCTAATGTTGTCGCATTCTGATTGGTCTAATACATCGACAAACGAATAACAAAGCAAAAATGAGGCAAGGGGGTTACAAAATAAAAAATCCAAAATCACGGCAGTTTATATCCAACACGAATACAGATTGCATGACAAAACAAATAAACAAAAATGAACAAGAACGCCACAAAACTAAGGTACTTGCAGTGTGAATCGCTACATTAGCAAAGAATTCCGCTTAAACCGGTGCTAGGGGCCGTCTTGAACTTACTATGAGGTATGAGCAAAGCTCATAGTTGAAGGCCTCATGGTGACTTCAAGATGAAGAACAACAATAAAAGCGTTGTTCCTTTGCTTGTTTTTTACCATGTATTTGTAGAGACTTTGTCTCATGTGCATTTACTCCATATCCTTTTATTCACCATTGAGGTATGGTAATGGTGTCATTGCCTGGTTAGTCTAATAATTTCAATGCGTGGTTGGTCTAATGGTGTCACAGCCTGATTGATCTAAAACTGTAACAGCCTGGTTAGTGTAATGGTGTCACAACTTGGTTGGTCTAATGGTGTCAAAGCCTGATTGATCTAATGGCGTTACAGCCTTGTAGGTCTAATGGTGCCATAACCTGGTTGGTCTAATGGTTTCACAGCCTGGTTGGTCTGATGGTGACACACCCTGATTGGTCAAATGGTGTCACAACTTGGTTGGTCTAATGGTGTCACTTTCTGATTGGTCTAATGTTGTCACATCTTGATTGGTCTAATGTTGCCACAGCCTGCTTGGTCTCATTGTATCATGTTTGGTCTACCATTGGTACATCCTGATTGGTCTAATTTTGTCACATCCTGACTGGTCTTCAGGTGTTGCATACTGATTGGTCTAATGGTGTCAAATATCTTGATTTGTCTCAAGGCGTCCTATCCTAATTGGTCTAATATTGTCACATCCTAATTGGTCTAATGATATTACATCTTGATTGGTTTAATGTTGTTCACATCCCGATTAGTCTAATGGTGTCACACCCGAACTGGTCTAATGACGTCTCATCCTAATTGGTATAATGGTGTCATATCCCTATTGGTCAAATAATGTCGCATCGTGATTGGTCTAATAGTGACACATTCTGATTGATCTAATGGCGTCACATCCCAATTGGTGTAAAGGTAACACATCCTGATTGGTGTAACGTCCAAATCCATGTAATGGTATCACATTAGAATTCATGATGAAAAATACCATTTTTAACATCATTACAGGTATGACTGCAAGAAGCATTTTATCAGGTGATCTTTGTAAGCTCAGTCTATCAGATACATCCTGAATGGTCAAATGGTGTAATATCATGATTGGTCTAATGGTGTCATATCCTGATTGGTTTAATGTTGTCACATCCTATAAATGGTTTAAAGTGGTCATATACTGATTGGTTTAATGTCACATCATGATTGGTATAGTGATGTTACATCTTCGTTGGAGTAATTATGTAACAGAATATCCTGATTTGTCAAAAGGTGTCATATCGAGATTGGATTAATGTTGTCATACTGTAATTGGTCTAACTGTATCACATCTTAATCGGTGTAATGGTGTCGCATCCTTATTGTCAAAAGATGTCACAATCTAGTTTAATGTTAGATCCTGCTTGTTTTCATGGTGTCACATCCTAATAGTCTAATGACGTTACATCCAGATTGATCTTATAGTGTCAAATTCTGGTCTAATGGTGTCACATTCTGATGTCACATCTAAATTGTCCTAATGGTATCACATCCTAATTGATCTAATGGTGTGACATTCTGATTGGTATTATTTTGTTACATCTTTATAGGTCTAATGATGTAGCATCTCAATTGTCGAATGGAGTCTCATTTTGGTTTAATGTCAAATTCATGTTGTCATATCAAAAGGTCTAATGATGTCATATCCCGATTGGTCTTATCGTGCCACATCCTGATTGGTCTAATGGTGTTATACCCTGATCGGTCTTGTTGTGTCACATTCTGATAGGTCTTATGGTGTTTTATCATGATTGGTCTTATAATGTCACATCATGATTGGTCTTGTGGTATTACATCTAGATTGATCTAATTTTGTCAATTATGTACCCATCCTCATCCAATGATGACACATCCTAATTGATCTTAATTATGATATAATATTGTGTTTAGTCTGACTACGGTAATGCATCCTTATTGGTCTAATAATGTCATATCTCGATTTTTCTAATGAAATCACAACATGGTTATTGGCTTGATTGGTGACAATGGTGTATTATTAGTTTAATTGACGGTGTAACGTTATCATTATTGGTTCGATAACGTTCCGATTTTTGGTTTGATTGATGGTGTTACCCTATTATCGGTTTGACTGGTGGAGTAACATTCTGATTATCGGTTTAATTTATGGTGTTGCATTTTGTTGTCTAATTTTTGTTCACCTAGGGAAAAGACTTATAGGGGTTTCCACGAATCCAATAAATGACGTCTCAAAATCTAATTTACATATGCAAATTAACATTTTTGGTTGGCAAAGCCGAAGAATTATCACTATATAGCATTGGGATAGAATTTTTAATCTTTGATAACTTTTTTATTATGTGCACGATTTTGGATCTGTAAAATGCATGTTAAACACTGAGATATTCATATATTTTTTCTACCGATTTACTTTTTAATAAAATAGACAAATATTTTTTCATGTGAATTTCAAAAATGTGAGAGTTCGAAACATTACATGGTTTACAAAATACGCTAATTCTATATTTATTAAAAACAGAGACATATAATTAATTATATGTCGCTGTTAAAAATAAAAAGTTGAAATTTTTTACATCCTGAAAAAGTGTAAACATTCCATTTGGGATCAAAAAGAATTATCAATTTATCTTAAATAACAAATATTCACCAGTTAATTGAAAATGACATTTTTATGACCCTTATCAGTGACTACGATTTCTTGCCAACCAAAGGTATTTTTTCTAGCTTGTGACGTCACGGCGGAAACTCCTATAATGATTACGTCATTTATAACATAAAAAAAATAATTGCATAAAACGTAACAAAAAGTCCAAAGTATTTGCATATTTTTGTTCTGTACCTTTTGCAGCATTTTGAAAGAATAAAGATGAACTAAAAAACAGAACACTAAAAATTAAGCAAGGGAGATAAGTAGATAAAAATATCACAAGTTAAGCTGAAAGCTAAAGTGCATTTCACTCCCTTGCATCTCTGAACCCCAATGATGCCAAACATGATGCCGATGTAGTTGAGGTGAAAATGCCTAGATTTTTTACATTGTATTCTTATTTAAAGATGTAACTGTTACTTTTTGGGTATCCATAATTCCTAAAACCCAGGTATTGTTTTGGGTGGGGGGTTGCGGAGTTTGTCCGACTCAATTTTTTTTCTAAATCCCCAACTACAAAGAAACTTAAAGACTGATGAAATCCAGATTTCCAGTGAATTTTATTTCCCGAAATCCGGGGCCTAAATCATCAAAATCCTGAAATCCTGAGCTTATATTCATCCAATCCCGACATCCTGAAAAGGCCCCCC
>MJUU01033090.1:0-11489 GCA_002080025.1 Modiolus philippinarum | reverse complement strand
CATGTTTCAGTACAAGTTTTGGTGTGACAAGTTAATATCGATATTGTAGGCATATCAGTAAAGAATCAGGTTAGATAACTCTCCGGACAAAAATCTGTGACCCATTGTTTGAATTGATATTGTATTGTGAAATAATGTAATTAAATGTTTGATATAGGTAGAATATTTAATTTAGGAATGCAAACATTCTTTCTGCACAATGTCTGTTTATTTAAGATTTTGATATAAAAAATGCAAGATTTGTAAAAATTTCATATGATGGTAAATTTCTATAAAACCGCATTTTCAGTATGTTAACTTGAGAATCCACTAAAACCCATCTAGCATATGGAAGATTTTAACTTCTCATATCCGCAGTGCAAATTTCATTACAATCGGGCCTATGGAATTTTTTGGCTTTACTTTTAAAAATGTAAATTTTTGTAGTTTTTGCGCGTGGTCTTTTGATTTTGACTCGAGTTATGTTCCTTTGGCCACAAATCTTTAGTTTTTTCCACTTTGAATGTGCTGCCATCTGGCATTAATTGATATACCTAGATATTGCATCATCAGTCGCCTGTAAAAATTTCACGTCAAAATGTGCATGCAATTTCTTGGACCACGGATGTGGCAAGAATGGGTTGCCAGCCAGTACTGACATTGAAAACAGGAACACAAATGTCGTGTGTAAAAAATTGTACCAACAGACTCTCAGGATCTTCTTCTCTGCTCATTTGTGGAGTGAGAACTCGGGAAAAATTTTAAATTTCACGCACAATTTAGGAAAACTGGCAAAAAAGTCCTTGCAAAGCCCCCTTTTAAAAGTCAGCGGCTGCATCTCCACATCACATGCATGCATAGCCCATAGGCTGGGTGCACACACTTCCCGTGTTCGTATAAAACTGGAGAATTTTGTGGACTTGCCGGCAAAATTGAACATTAAAATCTACTTAGAAGTTTTCAATTGAAAATTAAGTTTTATGCGTCAACTGGTATTTTAAATAAAAAAATCAAACCTAATTATATTCCGAAAAGCTTCTGTTGCAGAAATTACTTTGATTCTCTGCATATATACCAGAGACATATAAATACAAAGATTGGTAACTTGACAAATTCACGTGAAATCTCGCCGCCATCGAGACTTCGATAAAACTTCCACTTCACAAACATAAATCGCTAATATCTCAAAAATGTATGAAAATATCATAATAAAACTATCTAAACACAACCACAACGGTAAAATACTTCCTAGTTTTTATAACTAGGAAGTTGTAATCACGGAAATAAAAGAGGAGTTTCAAAAGTGAACAAGGCACATCACGATCTTCGTTGTCAGATTTCCACATGAAGTCTCCACTTTATTTGCCAATATCTTTTTTATTAATCAATATTTCTAATTCAAATTTTCGAAATACAACTATAAAATAATTAACGAAAACAATTCTCGTTTCGGTTTAGAAATATATGGACTAAATTAAAAGTAGTTTGAGAACTTCTGATGTGGCCGTACCATGTTTGTTATGATTAATATGGGGTGATAGTAGAGTTGCCAATCTCTGTAATTATATGTCTCTGTAAATACTAACTATATTGAAATTGATAACCAATACTAGTGATTATTGAACTTTGTTATACATTGTAAAGCAGTCCTTTTGCAGTAGTTGCTTCCGGGAAATAGAGGAAATAAGATTCATTCAGTTTAGCCATAATTCAATTTACATTAATAATTAACATGAGAAGAAATGGGGTCAAGAAGCAGGGTAAATATTTAATTCCAGAACTGTGAATATTGTATAACTTGTGATAGGTATATTATTATTTTGATGGAAAAAGAAACGATATGAAAAACTATGACACTATACTTTGTGTGTCAGCTTCCATGGGCTACCTATATTGATTGAAAAATTAAGTGGATAGATTGAAGAAAAAAGGAAATATCTTGCATTTGGTCTTTATCTTCGTCTTAGTGAGTTTGACAAAACCATTTTCCTACTAGAGATGGACACATGTTCTAATGTTTTCACCTTCATTTTGTTTATGTCCTGGTACCTGTTAAGACATTCTCTAAAATTTGTCATCTTTTTCTTCTCAAACTATTTTACAAATGAAAAAAGGTCAATTAGAGATTGCAATCCCCCCTCTCACCTTTTTGGACCCATACTAAAGTTTGGTTTTGAAAATGTATATATAGAAATCATCATGTAAATTTTATTTAAAATGAAAGATTTTTGCAGTCTTACTATTGAAAACAATTCCAATTATTGCAAGGAATTGAAAAAGATATGGTTGCTAGGTTGAATTCCAAAAAAATACTGGTCTTTGAGGATTTCAGGAAATTTACTCGAACAAGAACAGAAGATTTTAGCAGTCTTTCTATTGAAAACAATGATTCATAATATGAGGAACTAAAAAAAGGTATGGTTGCTAGGTAGAACTCCAAAAAATAACAGGTCTTTGAGAGTTTCAGGAAATTTACCAGAATAAGAATCAAAGATTTTTGCAGTCTTTCTATTGAAAACGTAAGGAAGTGAAAAAGGTATGGTTGCTACGTAGAATTTCACAAAATTACAGGTCTTTGAGAGTTTCAGGAAATTTACCAAAATTAGAATCAAAGTATTTTGCAATCTGACTTTTGAAAATGATCATCATTACTGTTAGGAATGGAAAAATATATGGTTGCTAGGTAGAATTCCAAAAAATAACAGGTCTTTGAGAGTTTCAGGAAATTTACCAAAATTAGAATCAAAGTTTTTTACAATTTGAGTTTAGAAAATGATCATCATTACTGTCAGGAATAGAAAAAGATATGGTTGCTAGGTAGAATTCCAAAAATAACAGCTCTTTAAGACTTTCAGGAAATTTACCAAAATAAGAATCAAAGTTTTTTTGCAATCTGACTATTGAAAATGATCATCATTATTGTTAGGAATTGAAAAAGATATTGTTGCTAGGTAGAATTCCAAAAAATAACAGGTCTTTAAGACTTTCAGGATATTTACCGAAATAAGAATCAAAGTTTTTTGCAATCTGACCATTCAAAATGATCATCACTACAAAAAACTTTGATTTGTATTTTGGTAAATTTTCTGAAAGTCTTAAAGACCCATTATTTTTTGGAATTCTACCTAGCAACCATATCTTTTTCAATTCCTAACAGCAATCTGACTATTGAAAATGATCATCATTATTGTTAGGAATTGAAAAAGATATGTTTGCTAGGTAGAATTCCGAAAAATAACAGGTCTTTAAGACTTTCAAGAAATTTACCAAAATAAGAATCAAAGTTTTTTGCAGTCTTACCATTCAAAATGATCATCACTTCTGTTAGGAATTGAAAAAGATATGGTTGCTGGGTAGAATTCCAAAAAGTAACAGGTCTTTTAAGACTTTCAGGAAATTTACCAAAATAAGAATCAAAGTTTTTTTGCAATCTGACTATTGAAAATGATCATCATTATTGTTAGGAATTGAAAAAGATATGGTTGCTAGGTAGAATTCCAAAAAATAACAGGTCTTTCAGACTTTCAGGAAATTTACCAAAATTAGAATCAAAGTTTTTTGCAATCTGACTGTTGAAAATAATCACGGATAAAACAAGACACCAAAAAGATATGGTTGCTAGGTAAAATTCCAAAAAATAATGGGTCTTTGAGAGTTTCAGGAAATTTACCAATATAAGAATCATATTTTTGAAATATAAGTGTTCATACTAGCTGATGACATTAAAGAGTTGCTTTATTATATGATTTCATGTTAGAATTTCAAAAATTATTGGTCTTTGACATTTTCAGGAAATTTACCAAATTTGGCACCGATGCCAAAATTATAAATTCTTATCTTGGATTCCAAAAGCATTTCAAGTAATTCCCCATGAAAAAGTAAACCACAAAATGAAAATTATAAAGTTCCAATCGTATGCTGAGTACTTATTGTTATAAGTTTTTTGGTCCCTTTAGGGCATGCCCTCAGGGGTCATACCAAATGTCCGCTATCATTAGCAAATTAGATAAACATAATGGAACTCATATAGAAAGTTTCAGCATCCAAATATAAATACTTCAGAAGATTTCGCATATTACTGGATAACTCGAAATACAATTTTGCTCATTATTCCGCCCTGAGGGCAAATTTCAAAATTCCGAAACCTTCGGCACAGACAACTTTTATAGTGTTACTTATACCCTTAAAATCAGGTTTCTGCAACTTAAGGTGTAAGAGGAGTTCTAGCTGAATCGTTTTTTGGACCCCTAGAGGCCATGCCCTGAGGGGTCATACGAAAATTCCGACGCCCTCTGTGAAGTTGCCACATAATATGTGAGTGGATTCCCTGGTTTCAACTTTCTAGCCCAAATAGCCTTGGAGATTTCTTCGTTTATTGGATATCACGAAAATTTGTTTTCGCCCATAATTTGCCCCTAGGGCGTTTGACAGAAACTCCGAACCTCTAGCGTGCTAGTGCAGATCATACTCTAGTATGGTGCCAAGTTTCAGATTTCTACCTCTTACAGTTCCAGAGCTATCGGGGTGCACTACACACATATATGTACATACGTACATACTGTTGGACTGCTCTTCATAATCCCTCGCTTTCGCTAAGTGGGGGGATAATGACCAAAACTGGCAAAATAGATAAAAAATTCAGGATTATGAAATGTACATTCAACTGTGGTATCTGTAGAACATCACATGAACGTGTCCATTTTCATGTTAATATTTACCGTTTTGTTTTTATTTGATATGCATGTAAGTGATTGTTTATTTAGATAAATAACAACTTTACATTCATAAATACATCAAAATGTAGGGCAAAAGTGATAGAGAGTCTTGTTTCAATTTGCCCTGGTTACAATCGTAAAATACCCAAATCATTGACGTTATTATGTGAAAAAGCCTCACCCTCTAAGTTTGATAGACTATTTCTAGTCATTTGTATTTTTGTGAGGGTAATACTTGATTTCATACCAGTTATGTTTGTCTGTGAACCTAAAATTTGTCTTTAATCTTTTGACATCATGGAACAGTCATGTTTTGAAGTATATCATGTATATGATGTCATATTTTACTTCTATGATATGAAAAAATTGTGGGAAGCTGTGTAAAATTAATGAATAGATAGCAGTTGCTGACCTACTGTAAATATGTATACATGTATGTATTATTGGCATTAGAATATAAGATCAACAAGGTCTCAGGATGCAGTAATCAAGGTGCCCTGAAAATATTCTATCCAACATTCTGCACATCCACTCTTTCAAATGTATATTACTTGTCAGTCACTATATCCGCCAGGCTGCAAGTCAATGTTTTCATTTAGGAATACTACTAGGCAGTTACTCTATTCCACAGGCTCCTCGTCAACGCTTCCAAAGTGTACTCTATCTCATATGCAGCAAGTCCACTCTTCTTACTTTTTGGCTTGCAGGCTGCAGGTCTACTCTTCCAAAAGTGGTCTAGTACTACTACTTTGCAGTTACTTTATCCAGCAGGCTTTAAGTTCATGATTCTAAAATGTGTCCTATTTTATTTTACTCTAGCCTGCAGGCTGCAAAGCCATTCTTCCAAAAATGTAGGACTCTGCGGTGAGTTATTTTTAATCTAAGTCTAAGGTTCATTGGTCTTCAAGTGAAAATAGTGGTATATTTAAATTGTAGATTTTTTTTTCAACAGGGTTGTTAAAAAAACTAGCCAAAAATCACAATATAGCATTGCTTAAGTTTTATTTTCATTTGATGTGATTGGTTTTTATATAGTTTCTAAAACAAGAATTAGTTGATTATGAAATTTCTCACATCAACATCATCAAGATAAATAAATTATGCAAATGTTTAAAAGCAAGGCTTTTCAAGCTTTTAAACATTTGAAAATTTATTGAAAGAAATGTGAGAAATTTCAGTACTTTTTAGCTCACCTGGCTATGCCAGGGTGAGCTTTTGCCATCACTTGGCGTCCGTCGTCCGTCAGTCGTCCGTCCGTCCGTCCGGCGTAAACTTTTCATTCAAAGATCTTCTCCTCTGAAACCACTGGGCCAATCGGAACCAAATTTGGTCACAATAGTCCTTGGGTGGTCCCCTTTACAAAAGGTATCCGGCAGGTCCGTACCTCATCCAAGATGGCCGCCAACGGGGAACATAGTTTTAACATTGGATCCTATGGGTTAACACATTCAAAGATCTTCTTCTCAGAAACTACCAGTCCAATTATAACCAAACTTAGTCACAATGGTCCCTTCCAAAAAAGTTACCCTGCAGGTCCGTACCTAATCCAAGATGGCCGCCAGCAGGAACATAGTTTTAACATTGGACCCTATGGAAAAGACATTCAAAGATCTTCTTCTCAGAAACTACCAGTCCAATTACATGTATAACCAAACTTAATCACAATGGTCTTTAGATGGTCCCTTCCAAAAAAGATATCCGACAGGTCCGTACCTAATCCAAGATGGCCGCCAGCGGGGAACATAATTTTAACATTGGACCCTATGGGTAAACACATTCAAAGATCTTCTTCTCAGAAACTACCTGTCCAATTATAACCAAACTTAGTCACGATGGTCCTTAGATGGTCCCTTCCAAAAAAGATATCCAGCAGGTCTGTACCTTATCCAAGATGGCTGCCAGCGGGAACATAGTATTAACATTGGACCCTATGGAATATACATTCAAAGATCTTCTTCTCAGAAACTACTAGTCCAATTAGAACCAATCTAAGCCACAATTATCCTTAGGTGGTCCCACCCAAAAAATGTATCTGGTAAGTCCATACCTCATCCAAGATGGCCCCCATCTGGAACATAGTTTTTACATTGGCCCTATTGATTTTAAGGGGAACCTCTGCCCAAATTTTTGAATTTTTATTTGAAAAGTGGTCTGCATGTTTTAATTTCAGCACTATGTATTACTTTAATTATAAGGGGAACCCCTGCCCAAATTTTTTTGAATGATGTTCTGTTATGGGTTGGAATGGATGGTGGATCTTTCAGTTGCCATGGAAACCAAACAAGAATACTGTAATTTTAGAAAAAAAAATATTCTGCTAAATGTTATTTTCGTTTTTCCTATTGGAGATGCCTTTTATCTATGGCAGCCATGGTCCAGGTGAGCGATACAGGCTCTTGAGAGCCTCTTGTTTAAGTTTTAGAAATTGTTTCTCCAATGACTTGATGATGTAAAACTCCAAGGATAGTATTCAAAATAGATTTGGCAGAAAAATTTCACCAGACTTGTTCTTTCTCCCAAAAGGAAAACAAATATTGCATCAGGAAAACTGAAAAACGGATAGAAATTAAAGAAACTGTTTTGCATAGCAGAGCAAGATCTTAACATATTTTTATCTCACCTCACGAAGTGAGGGGGGCTTATGTGTTACCTCTAACATCTGTGTGGGCGTTGGCATCTGCCTCGGTGTCCTGTTAGAAAGAATGGTTAAAGTCAATTCCCAGTTACTGACATGTCCTACATCAACCATATGGGTATTTATGACGCATTTTAAGATAACAACAACAGTGCATGCTTCGGATGCTGTCTGTGACCTACATATTATGCATGAGAGACTTGGTTCGGTAGAATGGTTAAAGTCCATTCCCCTTTACTGATATGTCCCACATAAACCATATTGGTATGTTTGATGCATTTTGGGAAGACAACAACAATGTATGCTTTGGATGCTGTCTGTGACCTACATTTCATGCATTAGCGAATTAGTTAGGTAGAGTGGTTAAAGTCCATTCCTGATAACTGACATGACCTACATCAACCAATTATTGGTATGTATGATGCATTTTGGGATGACAACAACAATGCATGCTTTGGATGCTGTCTGTGACCTATATTTTACGCATGAGCAACTTGGTTAGGTAGAATGGTTTAAGTCCATTCCCAGTTACTGACACATCCCACATCAACCATATTGGTAGGTATGATACATTTTGGGATGACAACAAAAATGAATACTTCGGATGCTGTCTATGATCTACATTTTACGCATGAGTGATTTGGTTAGGTAGAATGGTAACAGTCCATTCCCGGTTACTGACATGTCGCACATCAGCCATATTGGTATGTATGATGCATTTTGGGATGACAACAACAATACAATGTTTTGGATGCTGTCTGACCAGCATTTTATGCATGAATGACTTTGAAAGGTAGAATGATTAAAGTCCATTCTCGCTTACTGACATGTCCTTCATCAACCATATTGGTATGTATGATGCATTGTGGGATGACAACAACAATGCATGCTTTGGATGCTGTCTGTGACCTACATTTTTAGCATGAGCAAATTGGTTAGCTAGAATGTTCAAAGTCCATTCCTGGTTACTGACATGTCCTACATCAACCATATTGGTATGTATGATGCATTATGGGATGACAACAACAATGCATGCTTCGGATGCTGTCTGTGACCTGTATTTTATGCATGAGCAACTTGGTTAGGTAGAATTGATTCATTTTGGGATGACATTAACAATGCATGCTTCTAATGCCGACTGTGACCTACATTTTGTCAAGGTTGGCAAAATACCGGCATTTATGAGTATTTTCCATGCCGCCGGTAAATACCGGTAAATACCGGCATTTACTGGCAAATACTGGCATTTACTGGTCAATTGAATTGACCACCCTGGAATTTATACAGTAACACTGTACCTAGCATTGTTTGAAGAAAGAGGGTGGGTAAGAGGGGGTATGATCCCGGAATCCCGAGGAAATAGCTGTCAAATCCCGTATTCCCGAGAAAAATAAAACTGTCAATCCAGATTCCCGAAAAATAACAACACAAATCCCGGATCCCGTTAAGTGTTAATCCCGAATTCCCACTTAGTAAAAAGGTTGATCCCGGCGTCCCGTAAAAGGTCCTTCCGCCCCTCAAGAAAACTAATTATATTGGGCACCTCCTATATTTATATGCTATTGTAAAGCCCTTAAATTATAATCTCATAGTAGATTTTTAAAACAATGTCTTATGAATGTAAATTGGGCAAAAACTGGTCAGTTGACTAGAGTGGAATTTATATCCTGTTCTGTACTTGCCAAAGTACTCATCAGGTGGCTTATGGCTACCACTAAATAGGTGTGTTTGATTTTTTTCCCCTCTTTATTCTTTTTATACGACCGCAAAAATTTTTGCGGTCGTATATTGGTATGGTGCTGTCGTCGTCGTCGTCGTCGTTGTCGGCGTCGTTGTCGTTGTCGTTGTCGTTGTCGTTGACGTCGTCGTCGTCTGTAGACACTTTTGTTTTTTGTCAATAACTTTTGTTCCAGTAAATCAATCCTTATGAAATTTTAACATAATGTTCTTTGGTACAAAAGGAAGGCTTGCAGTAGTTTTGGTCATTTTGACCCCACCAGTTTTTAAAAAAGGGGCCAAAAAAGGGTTAAATTGGGTGTTTTCACATATTTGTCTGTAGAATCTTTATTATTAATTGGATTTTGATAGGGTTTCTTTCAGTGTGCTCCTGAGGAAATTTCCATTCTGTAGTATGCCAACAGATTTCACGTAGCATGTACCGTTCCCGAGATAAATGGGGCCCAAAAGGGGCGAATCCAAAAAAAATTATTTTTTAAATTTTTTATCCAATTTTGATGCAGTTTTTTTCAATGGATTGCTTATGAAAAATTAACACAGCACTCTGCTATTAGATTTTTGGTAACTCGATTGCTTACCTAGCTATGAGGGGCCAAACGGGGCCAAATTGCTAATTTGCAGATTTCCTAAAATTTTTATTTTTCATCGGATTTTGATGGGATTTTTTTCTTTAGATTCCTCTTGATATAAGCTTTCAGTAGTATGCCAAAGGATTTGTCGTAGCTCTTACCGTTTTCGACCTATAAGGGGTCGAAGGGGCCAAAACTGGAAACTTGCAGATTCCATGAAATTTTTAGTTTTCGACGGATTTCGATGGGATTTTTTTCTTAGGATTCCACTTGATATAAGCTTTCAGTAATATGGCAATGGATATGGTGTAGCTCTTACCGTTTTCGAGCTATAAGGGGTCAAAGGGAAATAAAGAGTCATAAGGGCTAATTTTTATTTTCCCTAGTTTGTGTCCAGCTAATTACTGGGTTATTCCCCTAATTATGTCCATGCAATTATTGTGTCAAGCTCTTTAATTTGTCCACACTCACTTTCAATTACACTTGTTCAAATTTCAGTGGTCGACATGCTGCGGTCGTATCATGCTGCGCTCGGCGTAGCCCTTTATTTTGTTTGTTTTGGAGTCCTCTTGTTGTAAGCTTTTGGTATTATATCTAACTGTTTCTTAGCTATAACGGGTCAAAGTGGCTGGAATTGCAATTTTCAAAATATGTAAAATCTTTTATTTTTTTATTGGATTTTAATGAGGTTCCTTTCTTCGTATCCTCTTATGGTATAGTTAAAGTAGTATGTTGACCAATTTGACATACCTCTTACAATTTCCAATATATATATAAGGAATTATAAGGGCTGATTTTTTTTTCATAAGTTTGTGTGCCGGGTCAAGCTCTTTATTGTGTCCATTTTATTACTGTATCAAGCTCTTAATTGTGTCAATTTAATTACTGTATCAAGCTCTTTACTGTGTCCTCATTCATTTTGAATTACACTTGTTCAAATTGCAGGGTTCGACATGATGCGGCCGTATCATGCTGCGCTCGGCATTGCCTTTTATTTTTAATGGTTATTGTTTCCTTACTTTATTGTATTTTTCTTGTTTGTTATATTCAGACTTTTAATGCATCTCAAAGTTTAAGTCATACTTTAATTCAAGACATGCATAGAATTCTCTTATCCGGACATCCGGGCACTTTACCTGTGGAGGAGGTGAATGACCACAATTCACTATATATCTAAGTAACTTCAACTTTGATTTATTCATTCATTTTTCAAGATATTTCAATGAAACTCGGATAATGCATTTGGAACAGCAATATAAATATCATATCCGAATTTCAAGATCATAGGTATTATAACACCGAATATATTGCAATTTAAAATATCGATTTTTTACATAGATTATATAAGAAAACATCGATCGCGCCACCGCCTATGTTGGGGGTATAAGATTAATATCGACTGATCTGATTGGTCAATTTAGCTTTGTGATGTCACGCCGGGTAAGAGAATACCTCAAGTTTACTTTCACTGGACGATTTATTTTGTTTCCATGTAGATCTTACACTTTCTATAGAACAGGAAACCATTTACAACATTTTATTACTTCCAACCTTTGACAGTATACCAAAATGTATTCTTGAATAAACATTCCCTTGAAATTTTGTTGTTTTAGTGATTAAGACCCTAATAAAGTTGTCACTGATCTAGAGACCAGGTGCATCATGATTATTACCTGTAATTTTTACCTATATTTACAAATTAATTTACTAATTGGCAGACAGTTGACCTTCTTTTTAAAGTTGACCTAGTAAGATGAGCATAAAAATAATAAATATATTTATGGATTTTTTTTTTTTCAAAATTAATGTACAAGTATACAATGCTCCACGAATGTCAATTAGATTTCGAGGCGG
>MJUU01033084.1:22321-39243 GCA_002080025.1 Modiolus philippinarum | reverse complement strand
TATGTATGTCAATAAAATTCCCTGAAAATCTAAGTGTAGGAATAAATGCCTGTTTTCAGCAGGTGTGCTAAAGGATATATCTCCACTTGGGATGTCCATGTATTGGTAAGATACATACCAGATCTTTGCAAATAGTCCAGTACATACCGCTAGCTGTTTTCACCTAAAATAGATGACTGTTCACAAAGATGTAACATATGGCTGCACAAACGTTGTCTTGATTAGGAAATGGTGTTTTTGTGAACCGGTCAGAGCAACAGAAATTGCTCGGAAAAGGCAGTTATTTTCACTTAAAATTGATTTAACCCGTCCAAATGTTGTCAACAGAGAATCATATGTATTTGAAACAAAATTTTCCAAAATACCAAAAAAAAAGCAAAAAAAAACGCCAATGTAGATATATACCTGTACGAAATGTGACGCCTGTTCTGTGCTGACCCGAAAACCGATTTTATACAAATTTGCAATATCTAAATCTTACAAAATTTTGTTTAAAACTAAGGAGCATCTCCCTAATGCATAGCTCTGTCCTTAGCTGAATTTTGGCTATTCTATTTAGACCCTTTTGGTTATTTGTTCTCTATCAGATTGTACACGTTTTTCGTTTAATGGACTTCCAAATGTTGTGGTTTTATCTGCACTGATGAGACATAAGTTGTCGAAATGCGCATATGCAGAAAATAAATTAACAGTAACTTCGGTATTTTGTTACTGTTTACAGCACAAATTTTAAACGACTTATTGAGCAAGTCAGCCTCCATCTGTGGTACATGCCAACATCAGGGTGAAGCGATTTTTCTCGTTACCACTTGTCTTAATGCTGACTGATTTTGATCGTTCGGCTGCTATTGTTGTCTCTACTGGCATATCAAATGTTAGTCCGCCGTGCGCAGTCCCGGCTTATGAATAGGCCCGCAGCATCCTCTGAGCTTGGAGTATGAGTCTTCCTAACAGAGAACCCCGAGGGAACCCTGGGATATAGAAATAGGACCTAGTATCTCCGGCTTGCGGGGTGTTACCCCTCCTAAACGGGGGCTGTCCCCGAGGGTCACGGGATATAGAAATAGAGCCCATTCCGTGATTTTGAGGGATTAATAAATACACAACCCCATCTTTCGGATGGGATGTAAACTCAGGTCCACGTGTTGGAAGAAATGCCACGCTTCCTGTACGTTATAGAACCCTTGTAGCACGCTCTTTTCTGAGTGGTCCGTAGGTGATCGGCTACAAGGCTAAATTCTCCGCCCTTTTCGATTTCACCCTACTTTTCCAGTGGCAGTCATAATTTCCCGTCCAATGGCCCTTTCCATACCCAAAGTGATTATTTATTAACAAACTTGTTCTTTTCTTGATATAGCTGAAATATTACTGAGTAAACGTTAAACAATATTCAATCAATCAATCAAATGTTAGTGGTGTTTGATCAGCGTTGCCAATATCGGACAGCGGGTATTCTCTTTTTTCTGCTCTTGATTATGTATGACTGGACTTTGGTCAATTTTCAACATAGTTGGGCTATGTGTGTAGTATGACGGATAGAAAGTTGATGTCTTCTCAAACTTCAACATCAGAAGTACGAATTGCAATATTACTCTACCAGTAAACTTAGAGATTCTACACGGGAAAAGTTTTAAAACCTTGTTGATGAATGGTATCGAATAATTTAATGGATGAATTACGCACGTTTGGTCACTTCAGGTGAAATTGGGAACAGGCCTGTAGCTGGCATTTTTGAAAATTCTCTCCTTTCATATAGTTCCCCAAGCCAAATATCGACCCATTCATATAGTAAATTTAAAAAATAACTAACCCAGTCAGTCTTGTATTAAAAATTGGTACACTGTACGAAAAGTGTAGATCCAAATCCTCTTGTGCGTTCTTCTATGGTATCTTTCAAGAGGGGTGGGCTATTGCACATTACACACAACCTTTTGTCAGCTAAAACACTAAGTTATACAATTCTTCTATCTGAACGCCAAGATGAACTAAAGCCACCGGAATTATTCTTATGAACATCATCCTGTTAAGCTCTAGTTCTGTCTCGTCATAGCTTACTTTGTAGAGGTAAACGTGATCAATACCATGTATTTCTTTTCTCCCCGTTTACATTCTTTTTTTTTTAATTTTGATTAAAATTTACTCGATTTGCCTCTGTTGACTATACCCTCTGCCATAATATCCCCTTTAAGACTATCCATCAACTGCAGGCGCACCAGGCAGCCATATAGCCAGAGCCCCTGAAAAACAATCCAGGTCTTCAAAAAGATTTAAGGTTGTCGGCAAGGTATAGACATTTCATCTTGAAAATCCAATCGATCCGGATGTGGAACCAGTCAGTCAGCACTTGCGAAACATTCCCTTCATCTGAACATTTGGGTACACAAACTACTAGTGATACACACGGACTGGGTTCATTAATACGCTTAATAATGTCCAGATCCAAAAGTTAACCAAGTTCAACTTTATCTTGTAGGTTGATGATATCCGATTATGAGAGTGGCTAATACTTGAGTCAAAAGAGTACATCTTATTCCGACTACTGACCAGCTGTTGCAAGACATATTCTCTCATCAAAGATTGTGGCCATGAAGATAGTTGTCTACATGTATTGGGGTTTTATTCGTATGCTCATTATACTGTAGGGAAACGAGAGATAAAGCCGCTGGCTTTTGCCAGGGTCGGCACCAAGTCCAGCTGCCCCGAGTTCATATCGTTGTTTACGTTTGTCTTATGTATTTTTTGTGTTTACCTGTGTAGTTCCATAGCAGATTATGGCATGTAATTATAATTTTGAGTTATTGTAGATGTTTCCTGTTGTCCCTTTTATTTTATGAATTCTAGTAAAAAGATTTGTTAACTTGAATGTAACATGAGCATATCACCAAATTTAGTTAAATTACACCTCTGAAAATACGACATTGTTTATGTTCGTCTGAACTTCGTTTTTCTAATATTTTCATTTTTGGTTGATCGATTGTGAAAGTCCTCTTTACTTGACCTTTTCTTCGGACATCAAAACAGGGTTCCATAAAATCATTGATATTGATTTTCTATTCTAGGTCTTCCACAGTCAATTCGTTAAAAGTCACATTGAATTTGGGGATTTTTGTTCTGATTTCTTCTACGAATGCTGTTCTAGTTTTTTTTTAAACTGTTTACTTCAAAACGTTATATGCTGTGTTACGTAATATGCTGTGTTGCCCTGCCTCTAGTAAAGAAGTGAATTCAGAATAAGACTAATACAGTACATCCCAAATTCAAAGTGTTCCTTATAGTGTTCAAAAAAGATCCATCACATGTGTTATTCATGCATGTGTAATTGTTTCATGGAAATCATCCATAGTTCCGTTCCCAGACACAATGCGCCTAGCTCGAAGACGGAAGTAATTTAGATTTTTTGTTTTTGAATTCAGAATGTCCACATTGAATAAATGCGTTGGAATGACCAAATATTTGTTTTTCTAGCTCGCCACAATTCAGATATCCTAAGTCTTATCAGAAGGGTTGATTGTAAGGCAAAAAGCTTTCTACAAACTAGTTGAAAACATTCTGAAGTGACCGGATTCCTACATGAAAGTTCTGAATCATAAAAAATGTTGATAAACGCTTCTGTTCCTGTTTAATCCCAATGTGCTTTGTCATTTTTAGACGACCGAAAAATTTTGCGGTCGTATAATGGTATGGTCTTGGCGTCGTCGGTGTCTGTGGACAGCATAACTTTGCTTCTAGTGGACGGATCATTATGAAATTTTAGTATGATGTATCTTGGCACACGCCTAAACAGAGGTTATAATTTTGAGTTGATGACCCCGCCCGTTTTAGAAAAAGGGGTGAAATTGGGTGTTTTCACATATTTGACTGTAGAATCTTTATTATTTATTGGTTTTGATGGGGTTTGTTACAGTGTGCTCCTGATGAAATTTCCAATCTGTAGTATGCCAACGGATTTCACATAGCATGTACGGCTCACAAGATATATGGGGCCCAACAGGGGCAAATCCCCCAAAAAATAATATTTTTATTTTAAGTCCGATTTTGATGCAGTTTTTTTCAATGGATTACTCGCGAATATTAATATGGCACTCAGCTACTAGATTTTTTGGTAACTTGTTTCCTGTCCCAGCTATGTGGGGCCGAACGGGGCCAAAATTGCGAATTTGCAGATTATGTAGAATCTTTATTTTTCATCGGATTTCGATGGGATTTTTTTCCTTGGATTCCTCTTGATCTAAGCTTTCAGTAGTATGTCAACGGATTTGGCGTAGCTTTTACCGTTTCAGAGCTACAAAGGGTCAAGGGGGCCAAAACATAATGTAGAGTTGAAGAATAGAAATATTTCGTATGAAGCCCGTACATTTCTTCGTTGTTATTCCTTATTGAATTTTGGATAATATTTACTAGTAGTTAACATTAAATTCATTTTGATGGAGGCGGTTTGTAAAATATGATTCGTATGAAATTTGTTGAAGTGTTCTTTTTGAATTTCCAAAATTTGAGATTTCTTGAAATTTGCTGATTTCTTTCTTGAATATATTTTTGATGTCGTCCAAGAGTTTTTGTTGTGATGTTATTAGGTTTCGTTTGGCTTTATAAGGCATGGAGGCAAAGGTATGTCTGAAGTACAACTAATTAGTTTTTCATCTTCATTGGTACAAGGCTAGCAAGTATGCCTTTTAGATAAGGTCTTTATGTACTTGACTGGCGCATATTATTAATTTTTGAGCTGAGTATAGGGGTAGTGAACCCAGCATTTGCAGTTAGCACATTCATTATGAAAAATATATTAAACAGCTCATCATTTTTTTTCATTTAAAATCAAATATTTTGTCCCCATTTCCAGCTCTTGGGATCCTGAATGTTGATTTAATAAGCCCAACCTTCCTAATGCATTTTATTTCCTTTTGAATATTTCAAAAATACAATTAATATTTTTTTTTACACTGAATATGAAGCAACATATGAACATATAGAGGATAACTTACTTCCTTTTGCATGAAATTTCACAATTTTTAATGACTGTGCACCTACATTTTTTTTTGGAATGACAGAGAACACATGTATTGAGTACATGTGTATAGGTATAATTCTTAAGCCGGGTCATTCTTATTGTCCCAGTCAAAACATAATGTAGAAAAAAATTATCCATTTTTTTCTGCTACGCTTTTTGTGGTTATTATTCGTAGTTGCTATCATATCAAGCCTTCTTACATATGAAACTTCAATTGAAATGCTTCTAAATAGATTTGGTATAACAACATCATCAATTATGAAAGAACATGATATTGTGCAATGCCAAAATATGAAAAATTATTTAAATTAAGTTAAGGTGTAAAGCATTTAGGAGATGATCAATATTTTTGCCAACAAAAACCAGAATTAAAGATTTTACAACAATGCTGTATTTATATCCTTTATGAATAAGTTTGTTCAACGGATTAATAAGTTTGAAAGGACAATTTTTGAATTTATGCGCTTTGTAAATGATATTGCCTTAGAAGTTTGGATGTGAAATGCCCTGATGTATAAGAGCCCTGCATGTAGAAGTCAATGTATCTATAATAAAATTTAGAGAATGTTTTTATCAATTTATGATATCTAAACCCTTTATGCAGAAGTTTTTCAGTGAGACAGATTTCGGTCGTTGAAGTCAGAAACATCACTACGTACTGGTGCATATCGAACAAGTTGTGAAATGTAGACCCCATAAGAAGGAGCTAACGGAACATCGCCTATAGCTGGAAGGAAAAATCATCCCTTTAATCATGAACTATAGTGTTTAACTTTCCTTGATTTTATTGATATATCGAGATCAAGAAAAGGAGTATTATCACTGCTGCTATTGGATTTATTTAAAGTAAGTTCTGCAGGATAAATTTAATCTGTAAATTTAGAAAATTTAGGATTATGTAAAGCCAAAATATCGTCCAAATATCTATATATATTGTTTAATTTAATGCACGTACATCCTGATTTTTGAAGGACCATTTGATCAAATAAGAAAATTTCTCTTTGATGAGTGTATGATGTAATGTAGTATAAAGGTTACAAAAATCATAGCTATCCACAAAGTTGTATGCTTCATTAACAGATCGAAGTCTTTCCAAAACTGCTCCGCCGTGCGCGGTCCCGGCTTATGAATAGCCCCGCAGCATCCTCTGAGCTTGGAGTATGAGTCTTCCTAACAGAGGACCCGAGGGACCTAGTATCCCCGACTTGCGGGGTGTGACCCCCTGAACGGGGTCAGCACGGGGCTGACCCCGAGGGTCCCGGGATATAGAAATAGGTCCCATTCCGTGGTTGTGCGGGATTAATAAATACACAACCCATCTTTCGGATGGGATGTAAACTCAGGTCCACGTGTTGGAAGAAATGCCACGCTTCCTGCACGTTAAAGAACCCTTGTAGCAAGCTTTTTGAGTGGTCCGTAGGTGACCGGCTACAAGGCTAAATTCTCCGCCCTTTTCGATTTCACCCTTTTTTTCCAGTTCCAGTCAGAATTTCCCGTCCCATGGCCCCTTTCATACCCAAAGTGATTATTTATTAACAAACTTGTTCTCGTCTTGATGTAGCTGAAATGTTGCTGAGTAGACGTTAAACAATATTCAATCAATCAATCCAAAACTGCTATCGAATTTTCAACACTCCAAAAGTAGTTAATTCCACTGTATTCATAACGTTTGTTGCTAAAGTTGATGACGAGATTTTTTATGGTAGTAAGTGGTCAATAAAACAGAAATATTTGTAGTTGAACATTTACTTGATGCCGAAATAAAACAAACTTGTAAGGATTTTTATGAACTTTAGGAAGCCAATACATAGTAGTAATGCTTTTATAATTAGAGGTTGCTTTACGTTCAGCTGTAACTATCATGTTATCACCAATTATTTGTGTTTCTGTGACATGGTAGCTTGAAATGTACCAGAATTGGTAATTTCATCCTGAAACCCCTCGATGTAATACTTACGTCAAACAACGACCACATTTTTGGCTGCTTTATCTGCCGGAACAAATATATACTCTTTTTCCAAATCTTTAAATTTCCGTTTAATTTTTGAAATCGCGGGAATGATATTCTGCTGTTTATAATGTGTGTGTCACGCGACAGTAACAAAAATGCGGTATACCTAGTATTTCGAACGAAAACTAAGGGTTTTCGTGTAAAATACCAGGTATACCGCACGTAAACTAGGGTTTCCGATCGGTAATCATAGTATTTCGCCGAAAACTCCTAGTTTCCGATCAAAATTGAACGGTAACAAGTATCGGAAATTCGTGTTTAAACGCTATTCATAGTTTTAGCCAATGAGATACGAGAAACGGAAATCGCTATTCCATATTAAACGTTTATCCAATCAGGAACGGAAAACGGTATTCAGAGTTAAATTAAACCAATCAAAATCGTTTATTTTGTTTATCGCTTATAATTCGTTTTTTTTATTCTACTTAGTACGTAATTTTTACTTATAATATGTACTTGATATTATATGTTAATAATCAAAAAGGGTTGTTCCTGTGAGACTTTGGAGTGCGAAAGGATATCAAATTGATGGGTCATGGGCTCGAGGCCATAGGAGGATTCGATCTCTACCCGTTGTGTATATACACTTCAACCAGTTAAAAGTTGTGAATATCGCCGTTTTAGACTAATTTTATAAAAAATATTCAATTTAACAAATCTCTGGAGGAAAGATTTTTATTTTCATATAACTTGAAGTGTATCCTGTTTAAAGATCTGTTAGAGAAATATACCTCACAGTAAACAGATGTCTATGCGGTAAATAAGGAATGCATGAAGTTAATTCACTTTTCATGACCAATTTGAAACTCTTTAAAATGACAAAATCAATTAAGTGTTTTAAAAATTTCACTTCACGATATCCTTTCGAAGGAGTTTGATATCTTGCGAAGTAAAAAAAATCATGATATTTAGTATAAACAAAGACATATATGTCTCTGGCATAAAATAGGTATGAAAACTAAATTTTTTAGTCAGTAGTTTAATCATAGGCTTTCAAAATGACAAAAACAATTTAGTGTTTTGAAAATTTTACTAAATAATATCCTTTCCAAGGAGTATGAAAACTAAATTTTTTAGTCAGTAGTTTAATCATAGTCTTTCAAAATGAAAAAAAATACAATGAAGTGTTTTGAAAATTTTACTAAATAATATCCTTTCCAAGAAGTTTAATTATTTGCGAAGCAAAAACTTCATGAATTTTGGCATTAAAAAGGTATGAAAAGTTAAATTTTTAGTCTGCGGTTTAAACTAACTCTTTAAAAATGACGAAAATAGTTAAGTGTTTTGAAAATTTTACTTCATTGGCTTCATTCCATGTATGGCACTCGATAGATGTCCTTGGTACTGGATTTGGCTTCCTATTTCGATATTTTTGGAAATGAGTACTTCTTCTTTGACTACTTCTGGATTATAACTTTCCATATTATTTGATTTTAAGGCTGTTGATAAGAGGTTACTCCTTGAAACACGTGTACAGCATATCGAAATTTACTGTTTTTATGCAACTTTGGTATTTTTTGTATTTTTATCCTTGCGAAGGAGTTTGATATGTTGTAGAATAGCTATGAAAAGTAAGATTTTTAATCAGCGGTTTAAACTCAGTCCTGAAAAATGACAAAAACAATTTGGTGTTTTGTAAATTTTACTTCATAATATCGTTTCGAAAGAGTTTTGTAACTTGCGAAGCAAAATTTTACTTCATTATATCCTTTCCAAGGATTTTTACAATTTGCGAAGCAAAAACTTCATGAATTTTAGCATTGAAAAGGTATGAAAAGTTAATTTTTTAGTCTGCAGTCCAATTTTCAGTATAGGACCTATCGAAAATGTGTTTGACGTGTGAAATTCTTACAAGTGCACCTATCTTAAATTTGTATCGTCCCTTGCTCTTGCTTGCTACACTTTTGGAGGTCTCTTTCTTAACTGGTGTTTTTTTTTTTCTTTTTTGTCTATGTACATGTGTGCCCATATGTCGGCCTCGTTCGTACGAGAATTAACGTCATTGGGAGCAATGTATCCTAGTGTACGGTGTGGTGTTGCATTGTAACTTTTCGCAATGGATTGTAAGTCATCTATGAGTCTGTGTGATCGCTTTTTTAGAAAAAAATCGCCAAAATTTATTGCGTAACGTTCTAATCACACGTTCCACAAAGTTGCATTTTATTTCTTCGTTTTGTGTTACAAAGTGTCGAATTCCCTTTTCTTTAAATAACTGTTGTGTTTGTTTTGATAGAAAACATTTATCCTTATCAGTGCGTATCTTTTCTGTTGTTGTGTTACGAAAAATCTTTTTCAGTGCTTGGGAAACATCGTGTCCAGTTTTTGTTTTTAAGGGTTCCATCCACAAATATTTACTAAAGACGTCTAGGACAACTAAAATATATCTATAACCATCGTTTTCCGATGATATATTTCCAATTTCCATTAAATCTGCTTCATACAGATTACCAATACCCGTTGTGTATACATGTAGTCTTTTAAAAGACCTGCGAGGTGTTTTTAGGAGAGAGTAGTTGTCTTGAGAGTTTAACCATCTCCGATTTTTTGGTTACGTCCCACATTAACTATGTGATATAGCTTTGCGCAGAAGAATATGATCCTGGCTCTTTCAAATTGTAGTAGTATTTACTAAGGAGTTTATCTAATTGCTTATTCATGGTCCCTAACTCTCAATAATTCATCCTGTATACAGTTTTTTGTTGTTCGTTATGATATTTAAAGCAAAATTCGAGTCATTACGAGCATATTTCTCAAAATCTGCTAATAATATCTCGATTTTTTTACATTCATCTAGCTTCAGTTGTATAAGGATAGAGAATGAACAAAATACAGTAAAATAGTCCATGAACAAAATACAGTAAAATAGATCCATGAACAAAATACAGTAAAATAGATCCATTTCAGTATGTACACTTACTTCATATACTCGAAATACATTTTGTAGACAAGATTTTGAAGAATAGAAAAACCAATATTCTAGTCAAACTAACTAGAGAAAAACACCGAACACCAACTAGACCTTTTTTCCAAATGAATCATCATATATCTTTCCAAGAAGAAAAAAAACAGTATACGAGTTAAACTATGCGGGGAAAACCACAAAGCATAAATCAGACAGATTCCATTTGCACACCTTTAGATTTTTGTTCACTTACTCATATCGTAACACAACGAATAAATTCAATTTCTCATATTTTTATTATTTTTCCCTCGTGAGGGAATGTAACATAACAAATAACATTTTTTTCATCTCTTTGTTCAGAAATGTCAGATATCTTGTCCATTTTTGTCAATCACAAATCCATTGGTTCTTCTTTCTACAAAGATAAATATATACCGGTTAAATATTAAATCATCACTTCAAATATCAAATCATCACTTTACTGTCATGTGACACGATTATTTGTTGTGTTACGTCATTCGATTAGGAGATTACGATAGATTAAGACGTACAGTGTAAGAGTGTTTTTTCAAGTTTATCATGTCTTCCTTCCTTCACATTCGTGTTGCTGTTGTTATCTGCATCTGTTGTTATATGCATTATCAATGTACCATTTGACTGCTACAAACCAGAGGAAGATGTAATTGACTGTACAGATTACAGAAATGATGATATATTTGTGGGCGAAATACCCGAAATTGTGAACTCTGTCCGCTTTGCACACGTTATGTCTTTCTCTCAATTGAAGAACGTCAAGTTTGTGTTTAACGGAATTACATTGACACTTTTAGATTCAAATAGAGATTTATGTATGGATATTTTGTTAAAGACTGTAATTATAAATGGAAAAAAATGTCAGGTAAGTTTATTAACTAATCATAACATTAACATTTTCTTTGCTTCATCGCATTATGTGAATTGATCTGTCCTAAAACGTAACTTCATCACATACAATGATTTTTTTTAGATTTCTTTCGACAATATTTTTGAATATTTAACACCCCTCCCCCTTATTTTTTACTCGTGTGATAATATCGGCTGTTCCATTCATTTCATGTGATGTAGGCTGTTCAATGATACTCCCTCCTCCATTTCCAGTGAATTTCATATGATGTAGGCTGTTCAATGATACTCCCTCCTCCATTTCCAGTGAATTTCATATGATGTAGGCTGTTCAATGATACTCCCTCCTCCATTTTTATGAATTGCATGTGTTGTAGGCTTTTCAATAATGGGTATACTCTCTCCTCCGTTTCGAGTGTAAGTTAAGCTCCTCCCCTTTTAATTTGTATGTATGAAACCCCCTTCTACTTGTAAGTCATGTTCCTGGAAAATAAAAATGACATATTTTTAATTTGAAAAACTTTTAAAAATTAAGTTGATGTAAGGAGTTTTAAGTCCTTGGTTGATGAAAGTTGTTGTGTTGTTATCAAATCATTTATCATTACATGTACATTGTTTATAACATATATTTCATAAAAAAAAAAAAAAAAAAAAAAAAAAAAAAAAAAAAAAAAAAAAAAAAAAAAAAAACATGAAATTGGTTTAATCAATACAATAAAACTGTTCTTCATGGTGATGTCTCCAGAATGTGGAGACGATGACACTGAAGAAGAAGAGCTTGATGATGAGGATCTATTCATCTAAAAAAAAACAAAAATTTTAGTTTTCAAAAAATGAATGCTCACATATGACATACATGCAAGTGATTTACATATTTATTCTTTTCAAATATAAGATGTAAATAAAGTCAAATATAAGAGTAAAATAAAGTTGTCTATATACCCTTATACATATATCAACATGTAACACTAACTTTTGTTAGTGTTGGTAGCTACTTTTCTTAGTCTATTCATATAGTTATATGTTTTCTTTTTAAGGGTATTAGTTTGGTGTTTCTGTCGTTGTGAGAGTTTACTGCTTTCGCTTATTGACAATGATTATATTTTACATGATAATAATACATACTACTTCAGGGCTGTCCCTCCTTGATCTGTACTGGTCATTTTTATGGTCAAGGGGGTTAATGATGAATCTATTGTCTGAAAAAAAACAAACAAAACAAAACAAATTGAATACAAAAATACTCACTTCTATAAGTTACATTCATTAATTTATACTTGTAGATTATGCTTAACTATTATTTGTGTAGCAAATGATATAAATTTACTGATATAATAGAAATGTGCATAATATTTTATACATACATTTTTGCTGCTACCAGCCACTTCACCATTACTAAATGGAATCATTTTCTGTTTCTGTCCCTATTAACAATAAAATTAAACAAATTACACAGATATACTAGTATGTGATACATGTCATACATGTTTCATACAAATATCATGTCAGATCATGTTCAATCACAGCTACATTTTTTTTAAGACTCTAGCTACATGTAGCAATTTCACTCCTGAATCATATCTTCACTGATTTCATTATTTTTTTGTAATCGGATCAAAATTAGCTTGCTTTTTTAGTTATTCATAGTGTGAGTTCAAATATTTTTTCACCTCCTATTCATGCGTACTGCTTTTGTAAATAAGAATTTTACATGATATGGTATATTGTTATTACTTACTTCTACTGGTGCTGACGCAGTAAGGTCTATAGTCATATTGTGAAAACTGGGCAAGGCACCAGGTAACCTTCTTGCTCCCTACAATGTGAAGAAAACAATACTTTTTAAATCTCACATATCACAAGTGACATATTTAATTAACTCAAGCAGTAGCAAGTTTCAGTAACAATCTTGATATCACAAATTGAATAGAGTTTTCAATTCATCATGTACATTGTTTAAACAAATTGAGTGATTAGTGAGAAACTAAGTAGTAACTTAATTAAAAATTTACTCACTTTTAAAATCCTCCTCTTTTCATTCGCCTCATCTGTCTGATTTTTCACATTTTCTTTCTGAAAATACAAAAAACTGAATATATATTAATTTTTTCTTTTTTTAATTTCAGATAGGATTGCCAACTACAGATAAAAGGAAAGAGCCAGTATCAACACAAGAGGAGGAAATGAGAGGTAATTATCATATTTTTATCATTGAAATAACATAATTGAAAAAAGATGAGTTCTTACATATATTTTATCATTCCTTAGTAAAATTTGTCTTACTATTTTATTTTTTTTATTTCAGTGAAGACAGTGATCAGCACTAGTGAACCTGTCAATGTTACAGAAGTAATACTTTGTAAGTGATTTATTTATTTAATGTGAAAAAATTAAGTTTTCGCCTGGTTTGAAATGATAAAAGTATCAATCAATAAGTATATTGTATCAAGCAATAATGTTATTAACTTACACCCTGCTCACCCTCCCTTTTTATTAAGATTATGATCATTTCAACAGTTTTCACTCTTCAGACAGAATCTTATTGTTATCAACAGAAGTTACCTCCCTTACACTTTGAGTTGCTTCCCTTTTTTCAATGATTAAACTAATTTTATCACAACTAATATTATACTCGTCAAATGGATATTTTGTCAATTTTGTCATCATCAGTGTAGATAATTTCAAAATATTTCTGTACATTGTTGATTAAAAACTTGTTAACTGATTATCAATACATGTACCTCCCTTCAAGAAAGACAAACCTCTTATTTATTGTTATTTTTTGTAGATACTCTACAGTCTCCACTGGATAATGGATATTTAATTGCTATCATTGTTGTTTCTTGTTTGTGTCTCTTTTTATTTTTTTCACTATGTTTTATATTTCGAAATCAAATTTTGTTTAGATTAAGAAGACAGAATTCAATAATTTACATGTAGATACAATTCATTTAAACTATGTGCCTCAAATTGTTTCTACCAGAGAATCAGAAGAATCTCTGTTTGATGCAAAATGGCATGTAGATAGGAAAAATAAATAGGTATCTTTTTTTTTCAGATATAATATGTATGGTAGTTTTATCTACAGTGACTGTTCTACCGCTAAATATCCAGTACAGACATTTTCTTTTGCATCTGATACAGAACTTTCTCTTTTTTTTCACTGGCTTTCACTTAAATAATGTTATTATTCATCCTAAATTGAAAATATTGATTGATTTTTTGGGTAAGATTTTTAGTAAAATTATTGACAGATTTCTTTTAAATACAAATAAAAAAGTGGTGAGAAGAAGTAACAGAACTAGAAAACAACCTGATAGATTAATGTATTTTTAAAAAAACTTACCTCATGCTCCTCAGCTGTTTCTAATGCAATTAATTGCTCCACATACATTTTGATCCTTTTTAAAATTACTTTTCTTGTATTCATCTTGTCAATTAACTAAAATTAAAATGAATGATCTTCCATTTTTTTCCAGTGTATTTATATCCCCTCATCTTATCTGTGGATGGGGGATGGTGTTACTGTCCTAATTTCCCAAAAAGACCAAACAATGTAATTCCATACCCCCTATCACATCTTTAATTAACATGTTTCTTAGATTTAATAAATATCACCTCTTTAATTAACATGTTTCTCAGATTTAATAAATAGCAGATGTTTGTTTTTGAGTAAACTGCAAAAAAAGAAAAATAAAATATTTTGTTACTGTATTTAAATCTAACATCATATTATATTTTTTTATCATGATTAAATAAAATATGTATGTTTTCCATTAACAAAGTAGTGTTTTTTAAAGTTATTTTTCATGTATACATTTTCTTTGAATCTGGGTTAATATTATCATGATTATTTGATATTTTATCGGATACACCTGATCATTAATACGTGATATGTGTAAATTTACAGAATCAAACTTACTAATGCAGAATACATGCATATTTAATTTGGAATGAAGGTATTATTATTTAAAAACATAAATATTTTCCTCTTGAAAAGTTGAATTTATTTGAAGGAATTGAAACCTTACATATATTGTTTAAAATTCAGTTTTCTGTTGTGTAAATATTGTTTATTTTTTATGTAAATATGTTAGGTTTTAACTTCTATTTTTTCTCTCATTTTTTTTCTATTTTCTTTGTTATATTCCATTTTTTTACTATATCAAATGGAAGTATCTTATCTCATTTAAAATCAACCACCTGTTCTCTTTTTTAATACATCAATTTGATTGACATTTATTAATTTTTTCTTTTCATATTAATTGGTGCTGTATATTTTTATTATTATTATGATTGGTGCTCCTTCAAAAGGATTCCTTTTTTTTTAATTTGAGATAAATTAAAAAGAAACATCTTCCAATAGTGCCTTATCATTTATTTATGTTTGTTTGTTTTTTACATATTGTTTATTATTACAATGTATCTGTTGATTTAATTAAGTCCTCCGTCTATACAGTCTGACACTGATAATCAATTTCAAATGTTTTGATTAATTTCATATTTATCATCTATTAACTTATACAATCTTCATTGTTTGCATACTTGTGTCTCAGTTTTATCATGATAAGATCATATATTGTATCGTTAACATTTTTAGCATGAATGCAATATAAAGTATTATGCATCATATACATTTTTTATACAAGTTGCTTTTATACAAAATTTACATTTTTGATATTTTTACAAATTAGAGTTGGAAATATTTATATAAATATCCCTTCTATCCAGTCATACGTTATATTCATTTTTATTGTTTGTTATTTTTTTTAATACAATCCTTATAAAAAAAAGTCCATTTATATAATTACTACATCTATCCAGACAAAGTTTGCTTGTGTATACATTTTATTGTTTGTTATTAAAAGTAATTTTTTGTTTGACATACTTTCCTGATGCAAATTCATGTTATTTCGAGAAAATATATTACACATGTATTTTAAATTTTGTTATTGTTATCAAAACAAACATTCCAGATATGTTTTGTTATATTACATTTCTACCTCCAAACTAATTTAGATTTTTTTCAAAATAATTTAAGAGTTACTTCCCCTAGACTGTTTTTTTATATTTAAAGTGTATGTTTTCATTTAATAAAAGGTTATGCAAAAAATAAAGGAAAATGTCGTCAAAAGTTTATGTTGTGTTTTATTTAATATAGTATAGATTGAAATACATGAAGGTATAATTAAAGACAACAGGAAAAATGTTATATCACACAAATGTAGTTTCCATCATTTTCTTGTTTTCAGATGATTGATGTGTTCTTTTTTTTTTGAATTTGTTGATTGGTGACCATTTCTTCACTCAGTCTTTGTGTACTTCATTAATTGATTATGGATAAGACTGAATCAAAGGGGGAATAATGTAAATGAGGCAACGTGGTTGTAGGTTTTATTAGCTCACCTGGCTAAAGCCAGGGTGAGCTTTTGCCATCACTTGGCGTCCGTCGTCCGTCCGTCCGTCCGTCCGTCGTAAACTTTTCTTCAAAAATCTTCTCCTCTGAAACTACTGGGCCAAATGAAACCAAACTTGGCCTGGATTATCACCAGGGTATGTAGTTTAAAAAATATGTTCGGTTAGTCCGAGAACCAAACAACATGGCCGCTGTTACTAAAAATAGAACGTAGGGGTAGATTGCTGTTTTTGGCAAATAACTCAAAAACCGTAGCAGATATCAAAAATCTGACAAAGGGTAAAAATGATCAGAATGACAAGATCTACCCGCCGTGCAATTTTGAAGAAAATCCGATGACCCATGTTGGAGTTATTGCCCCTTTTCCGTAAAATTTTCAAAATTTTAATATTTTTAATTTTTTATTAGGAAAACTATAACAGATAGAAGCCAACTTGAAATTGCAAAAATGTTCAGCATACCAAGATCTATCCCTCTGAAAATTTTGAAGCAAATCTGAATACCCATGTTGAAGTTATTGCCCTTTATTGTCAAATTTTTGCTCTTTTATACATTGTTCGTCTACAATTTCAAAAATCTTCTCCTCTCAAACTGCTCGGCCAATTGTAACCAAACTTGGCCTGAATCATCACCAGGGTATACAGTTTCAAAATTGTGTTCAATTAGTCCAAAGACCAAACAACATGGCCGCTGTTACTAAAAA
>MJUU01033084.1:0-21093 GCA_002080025.1 Modiolus philippinarum | reverse complement strand
GGAAAATTCAACATTTTCCGATTTCAATGAAATTTGGTTTCCAAATACATATTGATGTTCACAATAGTCCTAAGTTGGTCCCCTTTTAAAAAAAGTGTCTGTCAAGTCCGCATCATATCCAAGATGGCCACCAGCGCGTGAAGCCTGGTTTTATCATTGGACCCTATGGGAAGGTATTCAAAGATATTCTTCTCTGAAGCCGCAGAGCCAATCGGAACCAAATTTGGCCAGAATAGTCGTTAGGTGGTTCCCTTTCAAAAATGAGTCCGGCAAGTCTGCACATCATCTAAGATGGCCACCAGCGGGGAACTTAGTTTAACATTGGACCCTATGGGGAAACATATTCCAAGATCTTCTCTTCTGAAAGTACTTGGCCAATTGGAATCACACTTGGTCACAATGGACCTTAGTTTGTCCCCTTCATAAAATGTGTCTGGCTTGTCTGAACAGATTCAAGATTGGCATTCAACATTGGTATTATTATTTTTGACTGTATTTGTCAGCAATGGCCCAGGTGAGCGATACAGGCTCTTGAGAGCCTCTTGTATGAAATAAGGGGAGATAATGTAATCAAGACAAAACACCAATACACAGTCACCCTTCATTTTCCAATTTACAAACAGATAGGTTTTTCTTATTCTTGAAATTGTTGATTACTGGTCATTTCTTAAGTCAATCTTTGATTGCTTTATTGATTTATTGCAAATATGGTTATACACATCCTCTCTGTAGCAATCTGGTGGAATAAATATGACATCTCTTATCGGGTACTGGCTGAAATACAATATTGTCATTAAAATGTACTTCTATGTAAAGTAATAGTCCTCCCGTTTTTTCTTAATAACTAATTTACATACAAGTACATTGTAATGACAATAGTATTATTTCATTTCAAACTATGATTAGAGATGTCAATTTCAAATATGGTAGTACACTTTCAAGCTATGATTAGAGATGTCAATTTCAAAAATATGGAAATACACATCCAGGTGGAAGAAATATGTCATCTCTTATCAGGTACTGGCTGAAATATAATATTGTCATTAAAATGTACTTCTATGTAAAGTAGTACCCCTCCCCCACTTTTTCTTAATAACTAATTTACATACAAGTACATTGTAATGACAATTTATTTTTATTTCATTTCAAACTATGATAAGAGATGTCAATTTCAAATATGGAAATACACATCCAGGAGGAATAAATATGTCATCTCTAATCAGGTACTGGATGAAATACAATATTGTCATTAAAATGTACTTCTATGTAAAGTAGTATCCCACCCTTTCATTCAGTTAACTAATTTACACACAAGTACATTGTAATGACAATTGTATTATTTCATTTCAAACTATGATTAGAGATGTCAATTTCAAAACATGCACTTACACATTCGTTTGCTATGACTCAAAACAATATATTACATCACTGCAGATGTAAAGGATGCTCATTCACACCTGTTATTAATACACAGCAGATACGATTTTTTTCCCACATCTGTTCTGCAGCTTCGCTGCATTCACCTGATATTAATTCTTTGCAGATGTTATGCAATGGCAAATTACGTCACAATGGCAAACCTCCACAGTACCACACGGAGCTCCACATTTGCCATGTGGCGTGTGGAGGGTCGCTATCCTATTTTATACTACTATTGTACAACAACGATTGCGAATGATTCAATGCATTGAAAAAGAAATATACTGCATAGAAGTCTATAGATCAGATTTTTCCTTAATTCCTTTTTACTTACAAAATGTAATCAAATTAGCGAATTTAATGTGATGGCAAAAACTCCAAAACCAATATTAACACCTAGCATAGGAGACGTCAGCAAAGCATTAAAAGTGTTGATTTCACTTGTACTGTTCATAATGGTGATTACTTCAGGTTAACGCATCTTTTCTGACATACATATTTTCAGAATCCTGATATCAGCCTGGTAATTGGACATCAAAACTTCAATATAAACAATCTAAAACGAGAGCAATATCAGTTAGTTTATTATTGTTACTCTTACAACATTTTAAAATTTTATTGTTGTAAGAACATCTTTTTTCACAATGCCATTGATCATGGAATGACTTGGCCTAGGTCAAAGTTACGGGTTAAGGCCATTGATCATTTAATTTCCCAGAAATGTATTCATGATTGCACTGTTATTCCCTTATAAGCTAATAAAATCAAATTTACATTTCATTTGCTTCCTACTATTTTACTATTTTAGCGTAGAATTTAAACTGCTTACAAACGTGAAGGGGATAAGAAAATGAAAGAGAATAAGAAAAAATTGTTATCATACAAAAATTCGATGAACAGTTATAAAACGAAGGTATTGGTTATGTAACTCATCACGAATCGATCAGATCAAGAGTTTATTCACTAAAAAGTTTCAAGGTCAAAGTTGATCTTTTGCCATGACGATATTTTAAAGAAAAAAATTTTGTCAATACTTTGGAAGTATGATTGGGAACTTATAATCTTAATCATAGTCAATAAGTGATAGAAAGCCTAAGAGTTGTGGACTCGTTTCGCCCAAAAATGTAACAAATTGCGATTCGTGATACACATATCAAGAGTCGCCGAATCTTGTAACAATGAACCAGCCGGACGGCAAAGTCTATAATGGCTGCGTTTCTCATGACCCGAGTCACGTGACTTTCATTGAAAAATGCGTGTCAGTAGAATTTCTCAGACACGTGTTCAAAAATCCTGACACAACACAAATCTTCGATGTTTAGAATTAAAGTTGTATAACGCTTTCACTCCCACATTATTACTGTTTCTGTTGATGTCACTAAAATGCCTTAAATAAATCTAGCTTCTTTGCTATTTAACAAAACGTTCAACGTGTTTTCATCTGACCTAGTTTGCCGACGAGAGAAAAAGGCTGATATCTTCAATGTTACAATTAGAAACGATTGATTGATTGATTGAATATTGTTTAACGTCTACTCAGCAATATTTCAGCTATATCAAGACGAGAACAAGTTTGTTGATAAATAATCACTTTGGGGTATGGAAATGGCCATGGGACGGGAAATTCTGACTGCCACTGGAAAAGTAGGGTGAAATCGTCAAGGGCGGGAAATTTAGCCTTGTAGCCGATCACCTACGGACCACCCCAAAAAGAGCTTACTACAAGGGTTCTTTAACGTGCAGGAAGCGTGGCATTTCTTCCAACACGTGGACCTGAGTTTACATCCCATCCGAAAGATGGGTTGTGTATTTATTAATCCCGCACAACCACGGAATGGGTCCTATTTCTATATCCCGGGACCCTCGGGGTCAGCCTCCGTTTAGGAGGGGTCACACCCCGCAAGCCGGAGATACTGGGTCCTATTTCTATATCCCGGGGTTCCCTCGGGGTCCTCTGTTAGGATGGCTCATACTCCAAGCTCAGAGGATGCTGCGGGCCTATTCTTCAGCCGGGACCGCGCACGGCGGCAATTAGAAACGAAAAATCCCTTAAGTATAAGCTGTATTTCAATATTCTCCAGCTTTCAATTCGTGAAATAAAGATATATATCGCAGATAACGAAATTGTGTCAGCTTTTTCGTACCGAACCGACGAATAAGGGGAATCCCCTCGTGATGATTTAGCATTACGTGATTATTTTTATCGCAACTGCACCAGGAAGTAATGTTGACCAAAGCTTAAATAATAAAAAAAACAGCGAAGAAAATGTTTGTTTCTCATTTAATAACAGTATTAAATGTCTTTTGAATTTCATGGAATAATATTGGATCTTCATTTCATATTATTAACGGCAATCTCAAAATAGATCAGGACGAGTCATGACCTCAATTTGACCTGGTTTTCATAAGTGCGATTATGGGCTTTTAAATAATTAATTCGTTAAATATTTCAAAGTTAAAATATAATATCGTTTTTTCCTGTCCCAGATAAACATTTTCCATAAATAGTATTCATGGTCACTCGATTGTACAAGCTGTTTGATGCACAAGTGGTGTAAAAGGGGGGTGCTCATAATTATTGTTGCCATTTCTTTTATTTAACAGGATACGATAAAGGTAAAATTATACGAAAGAAAATAAGATTTTGGACAATTGGTAACGTGTAAAATATTTACAAACATATCAAAAGAAGTGAATACTTATTATTGCATGCTATATAGGTGATGAACGGTGACAAGACCACGCCTCAACACGTGGTTTTAAAAATCCCAAACCGAAAAAAAATATATTTCATATTTCTAAGTTGATAAGGTCAACTTTTTAAGACTAGTGACATCATGAAACCTTAAAAAATATGTGTTTCATGTAAACTTTACGTACATTTGGATATAAGCATATTATAAATCTACGAAAGTGGGAGGAGAAATCTAATTATCAATGCATGTTTTCAAACAAAGAGAACTCCGTAACCAAAACGAGAAACGGTCGGGACTTTTTTCCTATTAATAAAGCATATATCAAAGTTTGTTCACGCCCATTTTCAGGTATATTCATACGCGGTAACGCATTTGTGTCAGCTTTTCCGACAAAGAATTTTAACCCTCCGCGTCGCCAAAATTTGTTTGCGTTTTGAGAGGTCAAGTTTGATGCGAAAGTTCATAGTAGTTTTATGATATTTGGGAATCATTTTTTGCCGAACACCTTCAGAAATATATTAAGTTTTGTGGAAAATTATCTTTACTTCTATATTTATTGAATTTGTAAGTATATAAGGGGTTTTCCAGAGACAGGTAAAATAAACAAATTGTTTGTCTGTAAAGCGCCATCTGGCGGTAATATTTTAATCAATTATCCCCACTTGTTTCTCTGGTCATGAGAAAGGCGGTTTTAATGGGAAAATCGATACTTTGCCGTCCGGCTGAACATTTTCCTTATCACATTTAATCAGTCATGTATTACGGTTAATGAATTTATCCACTACTTTTTTTGTTCTGGGGCAAATAACTCCGTTACTAAAAATAGGATAGAACAACGGGTGTTTTTATCGTCTTGTTGTTTGACCAAGCAACCAATCAAGTATCGAAAAATAATCCAACGAAAAACAACAAGGTCTTCCAATGATAGTGGGAACGATACTTATAATTATAATCAAAAGCCGAACAATAAAGTTTTTCCACTGAAGTGAGAAAGACCTTCTTAATAATAATTGGAAGAATTACCAGAAAGTCTCTGCACTATAGTTTGAAAGAACTTAATAATAATCAAACGAAATGCACTAAGGTCTTTATACGGCAGTGAGAAAAACCTTCATAATAATAATCTAAAACAATACAATAAGGTCTTTCCACTGACGCGACGCGCGAAAGACCTTCATAATAATAATCAAAGGCAAAAAAATAGAACTTTCCACTGAAAAGGGAAAGACCTTCATAAGAATAAACGGAAGAGTTTGAAGAGGGTATTTTTGTAGTTTGAAATACACTTAGTTTTTTCCATGGATATTGGAAAGACCTTCATAATAACAATCAAAACCGATAGAATAAGGTCTATCCACTGAAGTTTGAAAGACCTCAATTAAGAATTAATGCTGTTCGCTGGTCAATTTTAAAATAACAAGGATTCCTTTTAAATGTGATTTTTTGCTAGAAAATTGTAAAAAGAAGTAATTTAAGCCAAAATGATTAATAGGTTACCGATGAAATTACTAGGATATAAGTGCTTGAAAAAAATGGCGGGAAACTGAACTCCTCTGCATTTTTCATAGGTTTAACACGAGGAATGTTTATCAAATAATGAATATGACAAAATAACACCCATGGAACAAAATTTTGTCAGAATGCTTCAAAAGATGTATAAAATGAAATTATGGAATAAAATTAGGGGGTCACCGGGCAAAACATTATTAAGCTTTTAAATGGATAAAACCAGAAAAATCCGAAAATCTGACAGATACACATAAACATGACCAGCTAACATCCTTAACAACAGTTTCTGAGACTTGGGTTGTCGAAATGGCAACATCAGACACCAAATGTAAAAATGCATGGGTGTTCCACGGAACACATGCGTCGCCTGCACTATATGTATTTAAGAATTCCTGTGTTTGAAATAGAATTACAATGTCCATGTTGCACATCTATATTACATACATTCCTCAAAGTATGGTAGAAAAATCCAGAGCACATACCCTAAGACTGGATAACCTTAAGTGCAAGTTCAATGATAATATGGAATTCTGGAATAAATGAAAAGAAGGGAAAACAAAATACATGGTGCACATCTTCAACATATACATAAGCATTCATGCGAATTTGGTTGAAAAATACAAAGCCGTTAAGAAGGAGTTGCGGATAATGGAGACATACGCTCAAGACGCCAATAAGCAAAAATAAAAAAAACAGCGGAAAACTGGAAAAAACAAAATTAAAGAAAAACTAAATGCTTGGTGCACATCTTCAACAAATACTGAAGCATTCCTGCAAGTTTGGTTTAAAAGAAACAAGCGGTTTAGGAGGAGTTGCGGATAATGGAGACGTACCCTCAACACTCCTTTAAGCTAAAATAACAAAGTTCAATAACACATAAAATCTGGAAAAAACAAAATTAAAGAAAAACAAAATACATGGTACACATCTTTAATATATAAAGAAGCATTCCTACAAGTTTGGTTAAAAAGTGCCAAGTGGTTGAGGAGGAGTTGAGGATAATGGAGGCGTACCCTCAACACTCCAATAAAGCTAAAATAACAAAGTCCAATAACGCGTAAAATCTGGAAAGAACAAAATTAAAGAAAAAACAAAATGCATGGTGCACATCTTCAATATATACAGAAGCATTCCTGCAAGTTTTGTTGAAAAGTGCCAAGCGTTTTAGGAGGAGATGCGGATAATGCTTAAAATTTTTTAGCCATACAGACGGACGGACGGACGGTCACAAGACGACGGATAGTTCTCCTCATGTGTCAATCCAGGGGTAAGTTATTTGTTATCATTTGGTCGATGCCTCTGCGGGTTGACTTTTACTCCCAGAGGGTATCAACCAGCCCAGTAGTCAGTACTTCAGTGCTGTCCTGAAAGCCTATTTCATTTTGAAGATTGCAATATCTTAATTTTTGCAAATATTGTTGAAAGCAAAGAAGTATCTCCTTCGAGTAAAGCTCTCTCCTAAGCTGGTTTTTGGCTTTCTATTTAGATCATATTTATTTTCTATTATTTTCAAACATCTTTGAGTTTATGGTTTTTGAAATGTTTAGATTTATCGGCACTGAAGAGACATGACTTGTCGTAATGACCATGTACAGGAAGGAAATGTACAGAAACATCGGTATTACTTGTTTAATCTTACATCTGTTTGATGACAATTTTGTTAAAATGCCTACCTACTAACAATTAAACATGTGATTTAGCAATTAATAACATTTTCTAATATGATGCTTTGTTACATTGTCCCCTGCAGCAGCCATCTGGAATAAGATGCAAACCTGCAACCATATTTCAGTACCTAATAATTGAACACTTTTTTCAAACTTTGCCAGTTTAATTAATGTTTGTTAACAATCTCGCATCCGTGACCAGGAAAGATAATTAGTTTTTAATGTCATCTTTTTATTTCCTTACATTGTGGCTATCTCACGTCCTTGTTTTGTTGTGTCGCCTGCACCTAGTGCAGGATCGACACATAGGGATCACTATCCGTCGTCTTGCGTCCATCCGTCTGTCTGTCTGTCCGTCTGTCTGTATGGCTCCAAAATTTTTACCATTATCCGCATCTCCTCCTAAACCGCTGGGTACTTTTCAACGAAACTTGCAGGAATTCTTCAATATATATTGTAAATGTGCACCATGCATTTAATTTTTCTTTATTTATGCTTTTCCAGATTTTGAAGCTATTTTTGGACTTTGTCGTTTTAGGTTATTGGAGTCAAAGGGTAAACCTCAATTATCCGCAACTCCTCCTAGACTGCTTGGTACTTTGCAACCAAACTTGCAACAATGCTTCAATATATATTGCAGATGTGAATCATGCAATTAATTTCTGATTAATTTCGATTTTTTTCAGATTTTCTAGCTATCTTTGGACTTTGTCATTTTTTATTGGCATCATAGGGTATACCTCCATTAACCTAGACGGCTTGATACTTTCCAACAAAACTTGCAAGAAGGCTTCATTATATATTGCAGATGTGTGCCATTCATTTTGTTTTTGATAAATTTTGATTTTTTTTTCAGATTATTTAGCTATCTTTGGACTTTATCATTTTAGCTAATTGGCGTCATAGGTATACCTCCATTATCCGAAACTCCTCCTAGACCGCTAGATACTTTCCAACCAAACTTTGAAGAAGACTTCAATTTATATTGCAGATGTGCACCATTCAATTAATTTTTGATAAATTTAGATTTATTCAGATTTTTTAGCTATCTTTGGTGTCATAGGGTATACCTCCATTATCCGCAACTCCTCCTAGATGGCTTAGTACTTTCCAACCAAACGTCCAGGTATACTTCAATATATATTGCAGATGTGCACCATGCATTTTAATATGCTTTAATTTTGATTTTTTCTCATTATCTTTGGACTTTGTCATTATATCACAAAACAGGAATTCTTTAATATATATAGTGCAGGCGACACATGTGTTCCGCGGAACACCCATGCATTTTCTTTGTTTTTCTCTGTTGTAATTTTTGCCATGTCTTTGGACTTCGACTTTTATAATCATCACTTCCTTTGTTCCTTCGGTTTTGTTCTGTCGTTGCATAGCAAAGAATTCCACTTAAACTGGTGCTAGGGGTCGTCTTTTACTTATTATGAGGTACGAGCAAAGCTCATTGTTGAAGGCCTCAGGATGACTTCAAGATGAAGAACTACAATAAAACCGTTGTTCCTTTGCTTGTTTTACCATGTATTTGTAGAGACTTTGTCTCATGTACATTTTCCCCATATCCTTTCATTCACCATTAAAAATTTCTGTCTCGTATATTTTTAAATATAAACAAAAAATTATATAAATGCAACCAAAACGGACAATGACTCCTATATGATTCATTAAATTTTCTTTCATATTGCCAAATAAGCAAATCTTGTACTTCTTTACATCATAATATGTAAATGTCAGGTTCACATCTTATATTTATATATTATTAAGTAGTTTCCAACACCTATATACCTTCCAATTCAAAAGCCTTATAAATTATTAAGACTCCCCTTGCGTAAAAAGTTCTTCAGATTTTTCTTCAATATTGCCGGTTAGGTAGCTATTGACTTGACATCCTTTACATTTTGTATTAAAAATGAACTTTTTCTGTTATCGTTTATAATGTACCAGAAAGAAATGAAACTTTTACGGCAAAGAACACTAACTCCAAGAAGGAGTTTATTTATATAACGGGGTGGGTAGATGTAACCTAACTGATTATTTTCATTCTTTGTCAGATTTATATGCGAGCACAAAAAAATTGAGGTATGGCGTTGTCGTCGTCGTCGACCGGCGTCCCCGGGGGTTAACTTCCATTATTATGGTATACGGGGATGTGCCAAAAATTCGGGTATGGTTTTTGCATGGAATATATGAATTTGGGTGTGCTTTCAGACCAATTGTGTATAAATTTGCATATAGAAAAAATAATTCATATAAATTTTGGTAGCAAAAACACAAAAATGGCAATTTTTTTATGAAACAACAGAATTTTTGTGATTTATTTTCTTTAAATGTACAATATTTCACGTATTTAATGCTTTTGTTTAATTTTTTTTTAAAATATCATGTCAAACCAATGGTATTTTGATATATTCGGGTGCTAAATTTAGTGTTGTTATATAGATTTGGGGTATGTTTTACGTACATGAGTATAGAGATTCGGGGCATGTTTTCGAGATCGATTTGGCACATCCCTACCCAAAAATGTATCAAGTTAAACCCCCCCCCCCCTCCGGGCCGACGTCGTCGTCTGTAGACACTTTTGTTTTTGGTCAATAACTTAAGTTCCAGTTGACCAATTCTAATGAAATTTTACCACAGTGAGTTTTGGTTATTTTGGCCCCTCCCGTTTTTAAAACAAGGGGCTCTCGAGAGACTTTTCGCTCACCTGGGCCTTATATTGGCTGACATAGACAGTCATATTAAACTGAATAATAAAAGACATCATTTTCGATTAAGTTTATAGACCTTGATGGTATTTGCTTCAAAGTTGAACTATATTCATGATGGCAACCATTTTGGATATGGTTACCATTTTTGAAGGAGGACAACTGAGGAACGAACATAAAAATCAAAAACTGTCAAGTGCATCATCCAAGGACAGTTATGACTACGTTTGGTTTCGATTGGCCTAGTAGTTTTAGAGGAGAAGATCTTTGCATGTGTTTTCCCATAAGGTCAAATGTTAAACTAAGTTCCCATCTTGATTGAGATGAGGACGTGATGGAGAATTTTTCTAAAGGGGACCACGCGTGATATATTTGGAACTTATTAGCATAGTTGCTTCAGAGGAGAAATTCTTTGAATGCTTTCCCATAGGGGCCAATTTTAAACTATGTTCCCCGCTGGGGGCCATCTTGGATGGTATGCAGACTTGTCGAACACATTTTTCAAAGAGGACCAACTAAGGACTATTGTGTCCAGATTTTGTTCAAATTGGCCTAGTAGTTTTAGAGGAAAAAATCTTTGAATGTGTTTTCCTATAGGGTACAATGTTTAACTCAGTTCCCTGCTGGCAGCCATCTTCGATGATGTACAGACTTGCCAGACATTTTAGAAGGGGCCAACCAAGGACTATTGTGACCAAGTTTGGATAAAATTGGCATTGTTGTTTCAGAGAAGATCTTTGAATGCTTTCCAATAGCGTCCAATGTTAAACTATCTTCCCCGCTGGCGGCCATCTTGGATGTGATGCGGACCTGACAGACACATTTTCAAAAGGGGCCAACTAAAGAATATTGTGACCAAGGTTGCTTCCAATTGGCCTAATAGTTTTACAGAATGCGATCTTAGAAATATTTTCCCATAGCGTCAAATATTAAACTATCTTCCCCGCTGGCGCCGCCATCGTGGAAGAGGTCGGAAAACTTGACCAAGTTCAATTAAATATAGTCCTTGATATGCTGAAAATTTTCGCATTTTAAACTTGACCTCTATTTCAAAGCGTTTTTGAAGTTTTGGACAAAAAGAATAAAATAACGAAAAATTTGACCAATAAAGGGCCATAACTCGTATCTGGGTACTTGGATTTTCTTCAAACATTCCATGTAGGTAGATTTTGACATGTTGAACATTTTTACAATTTAAACTCAACCTCTATCTGTTATAGTTTTTATAATAAAAAAACATCAAAATTTTGGAAATTTTACGGAAAAAGGGCAATAACTCTGAGATGGGTTATCAGATTTTCTTCCAAATTTCAGGATGGGTAGATCTTGTTATGCTGATCATTTTTACACTGTCAGATTTTAGATATCTGTAACAGTTTTCGGGTTAATTGCCAAAAACTGTGATTTACCCCTATGTTCTATTTTTAGAAACGGCAGCCATGTTGTTTGACCTAAGACATGGAAAATAATTAATTTGAAACAAGATACCCTGATAAGATTTAGTTGAAGTTTAATTCCATTTGGCCCAGTGGTTTCAGAGGAGAAGATTTTTGAAAGTGAGCTAACGACGGACGGACGACGGACGCCAAGTGATAGCAAAAGCTCACCTTGGCATAGCCAGATGGGCTAAAAAGAGCCAAAAGGGCAAAATTGGTGTTTTCGTATATTTGACTGTAGCATATTTAATATTTTTTTGGAATTTGAAGGGGTTTCTTTAGTGTGTTCCTAATTAAATTACCTATCAGTAGTTTGCCAACGGATTTAACATTGCATGTACAGTTCACAAGATACATGGGCCCAAAAGTGATGATTTTCAAAAATTTCATGTTTTTTATTTTAAGTCCTCTTTAGTTGCAGCTTTTTTGCAATGGATTCCTTTTGAAAAAAAAACCATAGAGCTGCACCATCAGATTTTTTACAACTTGTTACTTTTCCGAGCTATAAGGCGCCGAATAGGGGCAAAATTGCAAATTTGGATTGTTCGTTCTTTTGATTGACGGTTCGGTTCTCAATTACTTTGCAGATTACCTCAAAGTTTTATTTTTCATCGGATTTCAATGGGATATTTTTCATTGGAGTCCTCTTGATATAAGATTTCAAAGAGTATTTCAACGGATTTTTCGTAGCCCCTACTGTCTTCGAACTATTAGGGTTCAAAGGGACCAAAATTGCAATTTTTCGAAATATATGAAATGTTTATTTTTCATTGGATTTCAATTGGATTTTCTTTGGATTACTCTTGATATAAGCTTTCAGTAGTATGTCAACTGATTCGGCTTGGCTCCTACTGTTTCCTAGCAACAAGGGGTCAAAGGGGCCAAAATTGCATTTTTTTTAAATAAGTGAAATCTTCATTTTTGAATTTTTTGTTTCATTAGTGTGTCAAAAGATAGCTCTTACCGTTTCTTAGCTATAAGGGGTCAAAATGGCTGAAATTGCAATTTTCAAAATATGTAAAATATTTTTTTTTTTATTGGATTTTAATATTGTTCCTTTCTTTTTTTTTAATCGTCTTAATGAAAGTAGTATGTTGACCAATTTGACATACCTTTTACCATTTCCGATATATAAAATTAATAAGGAATTATATTGAGGGCTATTTTTTTAGTTTCCTATTTTGTGTGCAGCTAATTACTGGGTCAAGCTCTTTATGAGTCCATTTAATTACTGTATCAAGTTCTTTACTGTGTCCTCATCCATTATAAATTACACTTGTTCAAATTTCAGTGTTCGATATGCTGCGGTCGTATTATGCTCTCTGCGAAAGAATGGCTTTCCTTAATATGAGCTTGTTAGGAAGTTGTATCATTGTCAAAAGTAACAAAAACAGTAATTTTTCACCAAATCATACAAGTAGGAGCAAAAAGGGTTCAAAATTCATTCTTTTCAACAATTTTTGCATTTTTGGGTGAAAAGGGTGTTTTTATTTTTTTTGTTTTTGTTTTTTTTTTTTGAGAAAATAAAATTCAGAATTACAAAAACTGATTTTTTTCAGAATTTTGACTTTGTGATAAGACAAGCAATGTGTAAGAATTTCAAGTTGTTCCGGCATGTATTTGAATTGAATTTTAAGGTACAGAGAAACACCTGTAAGTGGCGCGTTTCTTTTGTTGTTGAGTATACTTCGATTATATAAATAGAGATAATCGATTATAAAATAAACATTCATAATAATAGAAACACAAAACAGTATATTATATGTGAATTAGACATTAGTTTACAATTTTACAATACACTTACATAGAAATTTTTTGTCAACGTCGAAATAGTCGCATGTTTAAATTTGGATATAATTTGTTCAATTCTGTGATTATCCACTTGGATTTTAACTTGTTTCATTATGTTATTTACTCATCTATCCTCCAGATAAATATTGAACTTGACGATTTTTTCCTTTTTCAGCAACCATACTTAAGTATTTTTCAAATTCTTGTTTGAGAATTTAAAATATATTTACCCTTTTTCTCAGTTCCGATTTGTAAAAAGATTTGTAAATAGCAAAATCTTTAACCGTTATAATAATATTGAAATTCCAGATAAATTAAAAATTTTATTTTCAAGTATATGAGCATAGTGTTTGTTCATGGTTGTTACACTTAAATTGGAATAATAAGTTTTTGATTATTAGGACTTTCCCCTATATTTTATTTTAACCCTTGTTTTCATCATGTTTTTAGCTTTTTTCAATATTTAACGAAAGGATATGGAGTAAATGAATATGAGACCATAACGCATTTGTTAAGTGCAACAATTTTAATGAGCTGTATGGCCATTTCGGAAATTGGTTCTTCATCAGCAACTCTGGAAGCCAAACATAAGAAATCCAAAATTTCAACAAAAAATGTTTAAACTCAAGCTTATTTTCCCAATTAATTTTTTTACAGTCATTCTTGTTTAATGCAATATACAGTCGCTAAACTTTCACGGGTTATCAGTGAAATTCATATCTCTAACTTTGTCTTTACTGTGTTTTTGTCTATCAAACTAAATGCATTATGTTCGGTTTTTGTTTAATTTCAATCCCGAAAAACGTACCAAAATATTACAATTTCGTTGAGGGATAAAAGAATGTAATTTTAGATTGAAAAAATAAAGTTGCGTCATCTACTAACTGTGATATTTTAAGACTATGCGTCTTCCTGTCATATCTTATTTCAATCCTTTTAATACTTGTGTCACTACGTTGTCTATAAAACATTATTTCCACCACGATGACAAAAATTAAAGAAGAGCACAGACACTCTTGTCAGACACTATGTTTGGGCTCGACGGGCTCCAACATCTAGCCATTATTATATATTGAACTGTATATATGTATCTGAAATTTTAATTCACACAATGATAGAATGTTTGAAGCCAAAATAGGGTAAAGTATCGTATATCTCGTTTTTTTTTAATTGCAGGCCGGTTAGACTTTGTCATTGCCATGCTGATTATTTGCGTTATCTGTCAGATTTTTTATATTTGCATGCGATTTGAAATACTAGTATTTGCAAAATTAAATTTTTGCTTTGTTCTTTTTTAGTAACAGCAGTCATGTCTTTTGCTCTTCGGACAAATCGTATCCAATTGGGAAACTACATATCAAGTTGACAATTCCGGCCAAGGTAGCTTTCAATTTACCAGCAGTTTCAGAGAAAGATTTTTGAAATTGTTAAATGACGAACGACAGACGCAAATGATGGAAAAGGTCCAGGTGAGCTTAAATATTCTATCAGCAATTTTTAATTTCTATTTTGATTTTCTGTTAAAACAGATAGAGTATCAAATGGCTATGATTCAGTTTTATAACAATTGCCCAACAGTGTCAGAGGAGACGGTTTTTGAAATTGCTAACGAATGGTCGATGGACGTAAAGTGATGGCAGCAATTTTAGCATATTATGATTATGATTAAACTGTAGTCATCAAACATAAAAAAAAATTGCAAACGACATATATTTAACGAGAAATATTTTGCAGATACATACCTGTGACTTAATATCTCTCCGTCTATTCTGGCTTAAGCATATTTCGTTCTCTGGATTAATATTGAGAAAAACAGAATTCTGAAGTTGTCAAACATCCCATTTATTTATGAACATCTTTACGACTGCTTTCTTAAAGGTGATATCATCCCTTCGCATTTCACTTGTTTTTCTCTGTCTTAACAATATATGATTTGTTTTGTAGGAAATTATTGATTATAATTAACAAAAGACTTGCATTATGAAACACAAAATTCGTTTAATAACACAGAAATGTCAAAGAATACCTGAAACATGTAAAACTTGTCTGGCTAGCAAAGATATCAATCAAAACACAATGAAAAGAAATGATCATCAGACACAAAACTCATTGTTCTTTCAGGGAGTGTGCGTTTTAGAAATGTTGTAATTAGAATTGAACTGTTGATTTTTTGTTTTTAAAATTTTTTCTGAAAGAACAACAAATGGAAAAGGTTTTGAAAATCGATGCAAGAATTTTTGATATATCAGACGTCAAATTTTGGGAGGAAACAGTTCTCTTTAGAGTTTTCCTAAATTTTCCCTTATCTTTGAGGATATATGAAAATAAAATTGGTACTTGATTCAATTTGGTACATTGTCCATTTTATGCATTTGAAAGTGAGATATGACCAAGCAAACATGTTCCACGTGCAAAAATTTGTAAGCCTGTTTAATTTGAAAGGATAGAATCGAAGGAGATCGAATATTTCTGAAACCTGGAAATCATACTACCTTAACTCAGATTCGTTCGTTTGCACAATAAAATCTGGACAGGGTTTCCCTCTTTATCTATGTAATATACATGTAAATGTAAAAAATGGATAACAGGATACACCTACAATTCCTGAAAATTATAGGTACATGCGACAATACGCCAGAGAAGTACACAGAAAAAACACGAACAAGAAAAAAGACAACGATAGGAACTCAGGACAGCTGGACTTGGTACCGGCATTAGGAAAAGATAGCGGTTTATGGGTACTCAGACCTGCCCTTTATCTGTCCGGTTTCCCTATAGTATTAAAACATACGAATAAAACCCAGTACAGGTAGACTATTAACTCCATGACCACAATCTTGAAAGGAAAAAAAAGATAATACCTAATCCTGAAAGATGGGCCAAGGGGTGCTCGCCGCTTAACTGCCGACTAGCTCAAGGAGCCTAGTTTGCTGGTAGAACACTTTCACACTACGCAAGAATAATCAAGCTCAAAACTTCCCGAAGGGTTTTGTCAAGAATCATCATAAATTTCAGTAGACATCGGCAGTATCAGTTAGACGCCAGTATATGTGCAAACATTTTTTATTAGGTCTCAAAGCTAATTTTACGGATGAAAGCAGAATATCTTGTCGATATCCATTATTACGTACAGAATGTAAGTTACGACCCAGCTTTTCTGGACTGTTAATTTCTGGCATTTTTAACAACATTTCTGTAAAAACGAGGATTAGAAATGCCCTTAGTGCCCTTAGTAATAAGTTGCGAGTAACGCCATATTTAGATATCAAATGTTCATATACGCCATATTTAGATATCAAATGTTCATATCTATTATAAAACTTCTTGAGGGTATTCAACAACTTGTGATATCTGTAACCCAATTGTAAAAGTTTGGCTGACATAGTAAGGTTACGTTCATTAAAATCGTCAATTGTAGAACAAACTCGTGCGAATCGCCCACCTGACAAAATGCTGAACAGCAGGGTTTTAGATGTTCTGCATGGTGGTCATGTTTTTCAATGTTAAATATAAGTTCCACGCTAGCAGCCATGTTTTTGTCGGATCAGAAAGAATGAGCAATCTTTGTAAAGAACCTTATATACATCATTCCTGTAAAGTTTGGTTGAATTTCTTTCAGTGGTTTCAGAGGTGTTGATAAAAATATCGTTTTTCCCATAGAGTCCAATGTTAAAAAGAAGTTCCGCGATGGCCGCCATGTCTTTTGTCGGATCCAAACTAAATGAGCAACCTTTGTTAAGGACTTTCCATACATCACTCCTGTATATTTTAGTTGAATTTCATTCAGTGGTTTAAGAGTAGTTGATGAAAATAACATTTTTCCATAGAGTCCAATGTTAAATATTAGTTCCGTGCTGGCAGCCATGTTTTTGTCAGAATGGAACGAAATGAGACATCATTGATAAGGACCTCCCATGCATCATTCCTGTACATGTATAGTTTAGTTGAACATACTTTATTGGTTTAAGTGGAGTTGATGAAAATGATGTTTTTCCCATAGGGTCGCATGTTAAATATAAGTTCCGCACTAGCGGCCATATTTTTGTGGGATTGGAATGAAATGAGCAATCTATGTAACGGACCTTCCATACATGATTCCTGTAAAGTTTTGTTGAAATTGCTTCAGTTGATGAAAATGATGTTTTCTTATAGGAACCAAAGTAAAATATATGTTCCACGCTTGCGGCCATGTTTTTTTTTTTTTGTCCTATTTGAAGGAAATTGGCACTCTTTGTTGCGGACCTTCCATACATCATTCCTGTAAAGTCTGGTTAAATTTGCTTCAGTGGTTTAAGAGAAATTGATGAAATTGACCATTTTCCCATTAGGTCCAATGTTTAACTATGTTCCATGCTGGCGACCATGTTATTTATCGGTTCGGAATAAAATGAGCAATCCTTGTAAAGACCTTCCATATATGATTCCTGTAATGTTTTGTTGAATTTGCTTCAGTGGATAAAAATGTGATTTTCCCATAAGGTCCAATGTTAAATTATGTTTCATGCTGGCGGCCATGTTATTTATCGGATCGGAAGAAAATGAGCAATCTTTGTAGAGGACCTTTAGTACATCATTCCTGTAAAGTTTAGTTGAATTTGCTTCAGTGGTTTTAGAGGAAATTATTCAAATGTGAATTTTCCCATAGGGTCCAATGTTTTACCTAAGTTGCATTCTGGCGGCATGTTTTTATCGGGTCAGAACGAAATGAGCAATCTTTGTTAAGGACCTTTAGTACATCATTCCTGTAAAGTTTGGTTTAATTTGCTTCAATGGTATCAGAGGAGCAGATGAAAAAGTGATTTTCCCATAGGATACAATGTTAAGCTATGTTCACTGCTGTTGGCCATGTTTTATCGGATTGGAACGAAATGAGCAATCTTTGTTAAGGACATTAAGTATATCATTCCTGTTCAGTTTGGTTAAATTTGCCTCAGTGGTTTTAGAGAAGAAGATGAGAATGTGATTTTTCCCATACGGTGAAATGTTAAACCTAAGTTCCATGCTTGTGGCCATGTTGTAATTGGATCGGAATGAAATGGGTAATCTTTGTAAAGAATCTTTAATACATCATTCCTGTAAAGTCTAATTGAATTTGCTTCTGTAATAAGTGGTTTCAGAGGAGAAGATGAAAATGTGATTTTACCATTTGGTCCAATGTTAAAGTAGATCGATCCTAATAAAAATATCAGACATATTTTTTTTTTTATTTTGAGATATTTTGTAGGTCTTGGTCCATTTGTTTAAAAATAAAATAATAATGATATGTCACCGATCATCTTTTCCTGTTAACAGGCTTTGAAAATCAGGCCAAATTCAGTATTTTTCAGCAATATTTACAAAGAATATATAGGGAAATGTGACAACATGCTTATTATTTAGCTTTCATATGAAATAAATATCAGACAGATTTTTTTTCTTTTTTTTGACAATTCAGAGATTTATACTTCAGCTATATGTTGAGTTGATAAAATCTATATGTTACCGTTGGATTAAGAGAGATAATTTATGTACTTAACGGAAAAGGCAATATTTACGGGAAAAGGGAGCTAACTCGCGGGAAAGTGAATGCTGATCTATTATGACGTCACAATAAAAAGCCAAATAAGGAATATTCCGGCTTGAAAATCAAGTCAATTCCGCATCGGACTCGTGTTTCGCAAATGCGCCAATCGATTTTTCAGTTGTCAGGTACTGAAAATGAACTTGAAACTTTTACAAGACAGCTACCACCTGGGTACTACTTTGTAGGCGATAATGTCGATTTGTCGGATCAGAAAGAATGAGCAATCCTTTTTAAAGAACCTTCCATACATCATTCCTGTAAAGTTTGGTTGAATTTGCTTCAGTGGTTTCAGATGTGTTGATGAAAATGACGTTTTTCCCATAGAGTCCAATGTTAAATAGTAGTTCCGTGCTGGCCGCCATGTCTTTTGTCGGATCGAAACTAAATGAGCAACTTTTGTTAAGGACTTTCCATACATGACTCCTGTATATTTTAGTTGAATTTGAGTCAGTGGTTTGAAGAGAAGTTGATGAAAATGACTTTTTTCCATAGAGTTCAATGTTAAATATTAGTTCCGTGCTGGCAGCCATGTTTTTTGTCAGAATGGAACGTAATGAGAAATCATTGATAAGGACCTTCCATACATTATTCCTGTACATGTAAAGTTTAGTTGGACATTCTTTAGTGGTTTAAGAGGAGTTGATGAAAATGATGTTTTTCCCATAGGGTCGCATGTTAAATATAAGTTCCGCACTGACAGCCATATTTTTGTGGGATTGGAACGAAATGAGCAATCTTTGTAAAGGACCTTCCATACATGATTCCTGTAAAGTTAGGTTGAAATTGCTTCTGTGGTTTCATAAGAGTTGATGAAAATGATGTTTTTTTATATGAACCAATGTTAAATATAAGTTCCTTTCTTGTGGCCATGTTTTTTTTTTGTTGGATTTGAAGGAAATTAGCACTCTTTGTAACGGATCTTCCATACATCATTCCTGTAGTTTAGTTTTGTTTTTAGTTTTGTCTTCGTCAGTGATGTTTGTGCTATCGATTTGTCCTTGTGATTGTTTCATTACTATAGAGATTTACAAAAAGCTTTTCAAAATTTCATCATGGCACTGTTGAGGGTTAGAGAAGTAACATGTGCCATGAATTTCATTGGCTTTCTGTCTAAGGGTTAGAAAATGACATTAACCAATCCGCTACCAAACAGACCTTTCAAAACACTATATACCTCACTGATAGTGTGACGGGTGTCGCTAGCGGGGCAGGACATGCTTACCCTTCCGGAGCACCTGATGTCACTCCCGGTTTTCATGGGAGTTCACACTATGAGTGCCTTAGTTCTTAATGTTATCTTTTTATTTCCGTGCATTGTAGCTGTCTCACGTCCTTGTTTTGTCTTTGTTTTTATCTGTTACCGTTTTTGCCATGTCTTTGGACTTCGATTTTTTGTAGTCATCGCTTCCCTTGTTCCTTCGGTATTCTACTGCCGTTGTTTCCTGTAAGGTCTGGTTGAATTTGCTTCAGTGGTTTAAGAGAAGATGATAAAAATGACCCTTCCGATTGGGTCCAATGTTAAACTATGTTTCATGCTGGCGGCCATGTTATTTATCGGATCGGAATAAAATGAGCAATCTTTGTAAAGACTTTCCATACATGATTCCTGTAATGTTGGGTTGAATTTGCTTCAGTGGATAAAAATGTGATTTTCCCATAAGGTCCAATATTAAACTGTCTCATGCTGGCGGTCATGATATTTATCGGATCGGAAGAAAATAAACAATCTTTGTAAAGGACCTTTAGTACATCATTCCTGTAAGGTTTGGTTGAATTTGCTTCAGTGTTTTCAGAGGAAATGATTCAAATGTGATTTTCCCATAGTGTCTAATGTTTAACCTAAGTTGCATTCTGCCAGAGCTTTTTACGCCTCATAGCTGGTATCCGTATTCCAGAATAATGTTTCCGTGATCGCCCGTATTTTGAGAATATTTTCCCGTATTTCAAATCAATGAGAGAAACTAAACTATTTTTAAAGTACATAACTCCTCTACGTATGACTTAGCAATTAAAATGATGGCCTTAATGTACATATATGTCTTTATATTCTGATGACATAAAGAAATTTCGTCTTTTACTTGAAAGCTGTGGAGTTCATTTCGTCAATTTTATCAGCAACTTTTTTCTCTGCATCATTGTGTTGATTGATTGATTAGAGTTACATGTCAGGTGAGCAATATTTCAGCTATAGCAGGACGACATAGAGTTAATGAGAGTTTTTACTACCTTTGGAAAAATGGGTAGGGGTATTGGAGTACATTCAAAGATCTTCTTTAAAACCATTTGGCCAATTGG
>MJUU01033083.1:21155-38448 GCA_002080025.1 Modiolus philippinarum | reverse complement strand
CTATGGAAAAGACATTCAAAGATCTTCTTCTCAGAAACTACCAGTCCAATTATAACCAAACTTAGTCACAATGGTCCTTAGATGGTCCCTTCGAAAAAAGGTATCCAACAGGTCCGTACCTAATCCAAGATGGCCGCCAGCCGGGAACATAGTTTTAACATTGGACCCTATGGAAAAGACATTCAAAGATCTTCTTCTCAGAAACTACCAGTCCAATTATAACCAAACTTAGTCACAATTGTCCTTAGATTAAGAATTCCAAGGCCGAGGCTAATACAAGTCACACTGGATTTGCAGCACGCAACGGGTATATAATGGCCAAGACAGCAAGTAAGGGGCACTAGCAGATATGTTATGATCCTGTTTGGCCATTTTGATCTTGTCAAGATCTTGACAAGCTTAACACAATTTTGTTAAGACTGTGTAAGATATTCAGTCGTATTTCAAGTTAATGGCTTTCAAAGACGATTAAGACCTGTTCAGTTTATCAAGATCAAACAAGATAACTGCGTTCAAGGGCGATCAAGATTTGTTTAGTTTGTCTAGATCAAATAAGATCAAATCCGGATCTTGTTTGATCTTAACAAACTTAATTCGTCTGGATCGTTCCTGAACGCAATTAACAAGTGCATCTTGTTTAATCTTAAACTATCTTAACATGTCTTGATCGTCCTTGAAATCAATTATCTTGAAAGTCAACTTAAAATCTTACACTGTCTTAACAAAATTGTGTTAAGCCTGTCAATATCGTGATAAGATCAAAATGGCCAAACAAGATCAAAATATATCTGCTAGTGGGGTAATCCTTAAATCTAATTCTTAATGTACCATTCAAACACGTCGAACATTACGATAAGATTGTCTACGTATTCAGCACGAACTCTCCCTGGTGCGTGATTCGAATGCCAATGCGGCGCAGAGAGCCGTCGCCGTCATCAATGTGGTAGTCTTTAACAAGGTCTCATTGTTCGCCGCGCACGTCAGCTCTTCCGACGAAAAGAAGCTGCGGCTCTATACGACCATCTAAAGCAAAACCACGATAGATTGCAAATTGGGCAGTGCAATTCTATTGCCTTAACCCCGACCTAATTACTTTTGGTGTCCAACCGGTAAAAAACGGACATGAGAAACCTCGATCGTTGCCTTCAGACGAATAGGAGCAATCATCAGACGCACATTTTTGACCATTGCCGATTGTGAAATATCCACCTGACCTTCAGTGTTTACCGCTACCCAGCCTAGGACTTCAATGCCAGCTGCAACTTACATAACCAATGCAAGATCGCTAGGGTCTATACGGAGGTCTCCGAATTCTGCAAGGAATTCTATAGCATTAAAAATCTGCTGAGCAATGGCAGCGTCAACCCTAAGACTTCATATGTCTCTGTCCATATTCTTTATCTACATCAGACATCAGTCCTGGCGGCTAAAAGTGTCGACTGGAGATACCCAGATTCCAGCCGTCCTTGTCAATACGTAAGCCTTCGCCCTGGTTATTTCCGATTGGATCCCAAAGTTCCAGTCATATGATTATAGGATAAGCTTCGTCTTCTGTGGAGGGTAAGATAAAGCACTTCCGCGGAAAATTACCACCGATGCCATCCAGAAAAGCCGTAGGATCTGATTATTGGTTAAGAAGGGTGGCTAAGTCTGCTGCACCAAACCCGAGGGTCGTGGTCTATATCCCAGCCTGAGTACTTTGCCCAATACCAACGGTAACTTATTTTACTTGAAAAGCGGACGTCACTTCTACGATGGTGGTTGACTGATCCTTGGCCCCAATAGCCCCTTCAAGAGTATTCCGTTGCTCGGCATGCTCGTACCCTGTTTCCTGTTGTCCCTTTTATTTCGTATAAATAATTGAATGATAAAGTACCTGCTAGTCGTATCGCACGCACGGAAGTGGAGTTTGCTGGAGAAATCCTGAGATATGAGCATGCCTTGACGATCTACAACCGACAAGGTGGTCTCAGTTGCTCTGGTAGTGTTTTCCGTAGGCCGTCTATTGCTAACCAACCGTACCATAGCTTTTGCTCTGACTTGTGCGGGTATTTTTGCATCCGTTACATCAGCTTCTTAGACCGCCTTCCTGCCAATAGTGTCGTGGTCCTGTCCTTGACCTCGTGCCAAAATGAAAATTATCGAGATATCGTGCACTAAACCAAAACCTATAAATACCTGCTTGCAGACGAAGATAGTTCTCCTTCGACCTATCTGAATAACTTTTTCCATGAAAAGGATAATCTACGCCAGCCAAATAAAATGAAATACCCTTTTCTAGCCAAGATTTGCCATGAAAACTCAAGTCGCATCGGAGAAAGATCTGCCGTACCTCAGATTGCAACTTCAAAGTCGAAGTATTCATGACCTCCTTCATTCGATAGTTGTTGATCAGAAATGGAAACGTTCAACACGCACACGATTCACACAAAGAACGCACACGATTCACACGTTGTGCGAACACGATTTGCACGATGAATGATACAGAAAGTTTTCAATCGTGTACCGTGTATCTCGTACCATGTACCGTGTTACGTGCACCGTGACGGTAAAATAATCTTATATATTTTCATGAAAGGAACTCGTAGTATAAATAAAACTGATACATATAGATAAAACCACTATTAATTTGACAAAGAAAAATAGTCGGTTTTCCATATGAAACAGCATTAATGAAAGCAGTCCTACAAACTTTATCCTGGGGACTGTCTCCACTTTTTCCGTCACAATATCAGAATAGGGTCGTCAAATATTTTAAATTTTATCAGCACAAATAAAAAGAAAAGAAAAAACAAACAAACAAACAAACAAAAAAAAACAAAAAAAAAACACAAAAAAAACCAATCTAACAAACAACAACAAAAACAAACAACAAAAAAACCCAAAATACAAAAAACAAAAAAACTTTTAAATTAATAAAAAATGCTATTAAATAACAATATACCGAGGTTACCGATGCTTCTGATAAATTTGGTTCTGCATATGCGCATTTCGACAACTTATGTCTCAACAATGCAGATAAAATCAAACATTTGGAAACCCATTAACCGAAATATTTGTAAAAGGTGATAGAGACAGGGTTGCCATTATTTTGATGTCTCATAATTCAAGGATATTTCCAGGACTTTTCAAGGATATTCTCGCTATTTTCAAGGGCCAAAATAGTCGACAAAATTCTAGGTTCAGATAATTGTTTTGCAGACTTTGCTTATAAACTGCCTATCGATATTAAATTTTTCCAGGGTTTTTCAAGACTATTTCCAAATATTTTAAAATTCAAAGTCTTTTCAAGGACCTTGAATACCAAAATAAAATCCAAGGGTTTTCCCAGTTTTCCAGGATGTGTGGCAACCCTGTAGAGAACAAATTACAAATAATAAATGAAATCAAGCAAGCAAGCAATAGCTGATGTCGCCCCAGACGTCCAAGTCGATGATTCCATCTTGTTTGTAGTGTCAAAATCTTCCCAGAAATCAATTTTCGATGAAATCAGACAATGTTGAAGTTTTGACGTATTATGGGGATCTTGAATATGGCAGACATTTTGCAAAATTTTTCCTTCCTCTCATTTTGAAACATTAATACAAAACATGAAAAATTCTGCCATACAGTTCCTGATTTATTGAATCCTCAATATTATGACGTAAAATGGCAGCCATCTTGAAAATGGCAGTGCATGCACACCTTTTCATGGTAGTTCAACTTTGTGCCAAGAATGAATGAATTTTGTCCCGGCATCTTTGAGAACGAGGCCGGTCAAAAATCATTGGAAGAAAATAAAAGAGAAAAGCAATAACAATACTAGATTTACAATTGCAAGCAATAGCTGATGTCGCCCCTGGCAGCTAATTCGATGATTCCATCTTGTTCGCAGTGTCAAAATCTATCTAGAAATAAATTTTCGTTGAAATCGGACAAAGTTGGAATTTTGACGTATTTCGGCGGCCATGTGGGAAATGGCGGTCATTTTGAATTTTTTTGTTGATGCATTAGCATCAACTAATGGTGATCAAATTTTTTGAATGAATTCTGTCAAGGCATATTTGAGATTTTATGATTTTCATTGAAACCCGAAAAATTTTCAAGTGTTGACGTAACTGGGCCGGCATCTTGGAAATGGCAGCAGATTTTCATTAAACTTTAACACAGTCTGTGTGACATCATGTAGATATGCAGCTCTTATTTCAGAATTTGATTTGATTGATTTTTGAGGTTTCGCATAGCCAAACATAGACTTTGCCATTACATTACATGTACACATGGGGGTACCCATCTCTTATCCGCTACTCCTGTACCACTGAATAGATTTTCATTAAATTTTAACATAATTTTTGTGACATAATGTAGATGTGCACCTCCTATTTCAGAATTTCATTTGATTGATTTTTTTGGGTTTATTAGTAGCTAAACATGGACTATAATGCGAACATGGACTTTGCCATTACATTACATGTACACATGCGGGTACCCATCTCTTATCCACTACTCCTCCTGAACCACTGAATAGATTATCATGAAACTTTAACACAGTCTTTGTGACATGATGTAGATGTGCACCTTCTTTTTCAAAATTTGATTTCATTGATTCTGCGGTTTCCCATAGCCAAACATGGACTTTGCCATTACATCACTTGTACACATTGGGGTACCCATCTCTTATCCGCTACTCCTCCTGAACTACTGAATAGATTTTCATTAAACTTAAACACAGTCTTTGTGACATAATGTAGATGTGCACCTCCTATTTCAGAATTTGATTTGATTGATTTTCGGGTTTCCCATAGCCAAACATGGACTATAATTCAAACACTGATTTTGCCATCACATTACATGTACACATGGGGGTCCCAATCTCTTATCCACTACTCCTCCTGAACCACTGAATAGATTTTCATGAAACTTTTACACAGTCGTTGTGACATAATGTAGATGTGCACTTTCTATTTCAGAATTTGATTTGATTGATTTTTGGGGTTTACCATAGCCAAACATGAAAACTGCCATTACATTACATGTAGACCTTGGGGTACCCATCTCCCATCCGCTACTCCCCCTGAACCACTGAATAGATTATCATCAAACTTTAACACAGTCTTTGTGACACGAAACTTTAACACAGTCTTTGTGATACAATGTAGATTTGCACCTCCTATTTCAAAATTTTATTTGATTGATTTTTTTTTGTTTCCCATAGCCAAATATGGACTTTGCCATTACATTACATGTACACATAGGGGTACCCATCTCTTATCCGCTACTCCTCCTGAACCACTGAATAGATTTTAATGAAACTTTAACACAGTCTTTGTGACATAATGTAGATATTCACCTCCTATTTCAGAATTTCATTTGATTGATTTTTGGGGTTTCCGATAGCCAAACATGGACTTTAATGCAAACATGGACTTTGCCATTGCATTACATGTACACATGGGGGTACCCATTCCTTTATCCGCTACTCCTCCTGAACGACTGAATAGATTATCATGAAAATTTAACACAGTCTTTGTGACAAAATATAGATGTGCACCTCCTATTTCAGAATTTGATTTGATTGATTTTTTGGGTTTCCAATAGCCAAACATGTACTTTGCCATTACATTTCATGTACTCTGGGGTACCCATCTCTTATCCGCTACTCCTCCTGAAGCACTGAATAGATTTTCGTCAAACTTTAACAAAATTTTTGTGACATAATGTAGATGTGCACCTCCTATTTCAGAATTTCATTTGATTGATTTTGGGGTTTCTCATAGCAAAACATGGACTATAATGCGAACATGGACTTTGCCATTTCATTACATATACACATTTGGGTACCCATCTCTTATTCGGTACTACTCCAATGAATAGATTTTCATAAAACTTTAACACAGTTTTTGTGACATAATGTAGATGTGCACCTCCTTTGTCAGAATTTGATTTGATTGAATTTTGGGGTTTTCCCATTGCCAAACATGGACTTTGCCAATACATTACATGTACACATGGGGGTACCCATCTCTTATCCGCTACTCCTCCTGAACCACTGAATAGATTTTCAATAAACTTTAACACAGTCTTTGTAACAGAATATGGATGTGCACCTCCTATTTCAGAATTTGATTTGATTGATTTTTGGGTTTCCAATAGCAAAACATGGACTTTGACAGTACATTACAAATGGGTACCAAGCTCTTATCCACTACTTCTCTTTAACCACTGAATATTTTTTCATGAAACTTTGACATGGTCTTTGTGACATAATGTAAATTTGCACCTTCTAATTTAGAATTTGATTTATTTGATTGATTATCAAATGGTGGAGCGGGGGTATATATCAGTGAGCTTTGCTCACAGTTTTTCTAATTAAATATTATACCGGTGTCGGCAATTCAAACACTTCATTTAATTTAACCATAAATATAAAAGGAAGGGCTTTTTTTCTCTATTTTATATTATACCGGTGTCTGCAATGCTAAAACTTCATATAATTTAACCATTAATATAAAAGAAAGGCCACTTTTTCTCCTTTTTATACATGTTATATTATAGCTGTGTTTGCAATGATAAAACTTCATATAATTTTTACCTTAAAAAGAAAAGAAAGGGCAGATTTTCTGTAATTCATATTATACCAGTGCCCGCAATACTAAAACTTCATATAATTTAACCTTAAATATGCGAGAAAGGGCACGTTTTCTCTATTTTATTTTATCACGATGTTGGCAATACTAAAACATAATATAATTTAGCCATAAATATAAAAGAAAGGGCACCTTTTTCTCTATTTTATATTATACCGGTGGCCGCAATACAAAAACTTCATATAATTTAACCATAGGTATAAAAGAAAGGACATTTTTTCTTTATTCAATATTATACCAAAGTAAGTGAGAACCGAACCGTCAATCAAAAGAACGAATTATGAATGGACAATGGCAAAATCAGACACACTAAGAAACAAGGACATCACTTGAGTACTGGACAAAAAAGAAAAATAAAGACACACAAACAGATGAACAACACGGACCCAATAAAAACATGGGTGAGATCAGGTGTACCAGTAGAGTAACCATCCCCTGCTTCTTATAAGACACCCGCCGTGTTGAACATGTCAACTGCGGTAGTAAAATCGAATCCGATAGAGGAAAAACAAACTTTAGTTGTAGAGAGAAAGATCTGTTGTCATCTGGGAAACAGATATCCAATAGCGATCCACAAGATCGTGATGTCGACTGTAAAACTTCTGTAGTGATGACTTTAAGTTTTTTGTAAAGCACCCTTGCTTAAGTAGTCTATTTGTAAGCAACTGAGCTCTATCAAGGAAGTCACTGTAACGACCACAAGCCCTTGAGTAGGGAATGAATTGTGAGATGTAAACTCCATATGCTGGTGCTTTTGGAATGATGCTACAAAGAAAAAGGAAGTTGACTATTGGAAGAGTAAATTCATCTAGTATAAGCAAAACTTCATATGATTCAACCATAAATATAAAAGGAAGAGCACTTTTTGTCTACTTTATATTATACCTGTGTCCGCAATACTAAAACTTCTTATAATTTAACCATAAATATAAAAGAAAGGACACTTTTTCTCTATTTTATATAAAAGAGGTGTAGGCAATTCTAAAATTTCTTATAATTTAACCATAATTATAACAGAAAGGACAATTTTGCCCTATTATATATTATACTGATGTCCGCAATACTCAAACTTCATATAATTAAACCATAAATATAAAAGAAAGGACACTTTTTCTCCATTTTTATGTTATACTGGTGTCTGCAATATTAAAACTTTATATAATTAAACCATAAATATAAAAGAAGGGGTAATTTTTCTCCATTTTATATTATACCGGTGTCCGCAATACTTAAACTTCATATAATTTAACTATAAATATAAAAGAAAGGGCATTTTTCTCTATTTTTATATTATACCGGTGTCCACAATACTAATACTTCATATAATTTAATCGTTGATATAACATGTATAATAAGTTCATCTGATTCGACTTTTATTGTTCAACTATATTCAACATCCGGATATTGCTGCATTGTTTAAATTTAATGTTTTAAGTTTATTAAATAACGATTTGAGTTCTAAAAACACATGCTTTTGTGAAAAAAAAAATAAAAATAAAAATAAGTGATGATATTTGTATTTTGTTATTGTAAAATCGACGGTTGTAAAATGGGCATATTTCGAGTTAAAAAGTAGAAATAAAACAACCGTGCTGGGTAGAAAACTGGAAAACCTATCTATAAATTTAAATGAAAAGAGTAAACGCACGCTACACGATACACGTAATGAACGTTACACGCAATGAACGTTACACGATGAACACCCACGATTTACACGAAGAACGCAAATGGTCTACACGATGAACGTACACGATTCACACGATGAGCGCTAATTTGAGAAAATTGAACGTTTCCATCGCTGTACCTGTTCTGCGGTGTTTGTTCCATCTTCCCAGATCATCCTGCTGGACGTCTTAACCATGGTCTGAGTCTCTTTCCTCTACAGAAACTTGCACATCCCATACTTACCTTTCGACTCTCAGCGTCTATCGCTTTGATTATTTCCAAGGTCGCTCTACCTCATTTTCGGTCCGCGTCTCCATTCCATGTACCTTCTTTCTCCACTCTCTATCTCTGCATTTGGGACCCTGTTATCGGACGTGCTTGTCCAACTTTCCTGATTTTCAAAGTTTTTTTTCTTTCTTGGTAGAAAGGACCCTCCATGCCCAACATGCCTTTCAAGCGAAGTTTCTCACTTCGGAAAATATTCAAGCACCCCTCAGATCACCCTTTTTTCGGTTGATCTGGCGATGATACGATCTGTTTGCATCCAAGGTTCCACGATTTGGGTCTCATGTAGGATTTCTCCCTGAAAATTGCAGATGGGACAGAATTGTCTTTATGACACTACTTATTTCAGGTCAAATCATTACATCTGAATCATTTTGTATTTTAGGATCTTTAGGGGTAAAACTAAGATTTCATTGTCGCAAACCACCGTATAACTCTATTTGCGACAGTAACATCTACGATTAACCCCCCTCCCCCGATCCTAAAATACAGTATGATTATCCCTTAATTGATGAACCAGACAGTTCAAAAATGAACGGAACTAACGGATCCTTTTGCCTAAGTCGTTCTTGGCTGCGTTACCATGTACACTATCACTTTAATGTTAAATTTCAGTTATTTTGTAAGAGGTCAATAAATGGAATTAACAAAAGCTAATTGACATACGAGATTTTTATTTACATACTTAACCAGTCATTGCAAGTCAATTCTCTAATTCGAGCACAATATCACAGTTGCAAGATTTAAACATATAGAAATCGCAATCAAGCACATGTAAGGGTTACTGACTTAAGAATTTGTACCTATGTTGTATTCTGTATTTCGTAGATTACAAATGCCTAAACACAGTTGGATTAATTACTTGTCCTGTTTTAAAACACACGAAAGGTATGCTATTATATCTTCTTTTAATGTTTTGTCTTTAATTTTTGTGTACATATAATGCATAAACTAAGATATCCTCATGAAAACTAACTAAATTGAATGCTTAAACCTGGTTTCTATATCACTGGAGTGTTAGTTTTATTGGATAGTTTTAGAGTTATATAATGATTACACAAGATATTTAACCAGGAGAGAAATCAGAAAATTGTCTTGTTCTCGATGAGTATTTCTGTAAGACACATTGTTAGTTTGCATATTAAGTAAAATCACATCTTCTTACATTTTTGAGTTTTTGGCCTTCCAAACATTTAGATTTCATCTGCGCTGAAGGGACATTAATTGTCGAAATGCGAGTATGCATAAAGTAAATTCACATTAACTTTGGTATTAAGTTATTCGTAATCCATGATTACACAAACAAATGTGTAAGTGTTTAGACAGTTAAGGGTTAAATAACGTACCAACGTACCAAGGGAAACTCTTAAAATAAAATGTTTCAGGCCGTATGGCGCAAAGTAAATGTTGTCACTTTTTAAAGTTTTTCTGTTAAATTTTGTGGTTGAATACAGAAATATTTGAGTTTGGATAATTGTAATTAGGACATATCTTGCTATTTCAATTGAGATTCTTTAATAATGTTTGTTCCAAAAACGACCAAAGAATGCACTTATATAATAGAAATAGGTAAAGTGTCAACAAACTTAATTTTAAGGAAACTTAAATTAATTTGAATTCTACAGAGAGCCAATTTGACAATAATTTCAATTCTGCAGATATCAAATTTACAACTTATGTTTCTTCAGAATGAACAACAATCAAACATATGGAAATCAAAACAACATAACGCAGATAGACACGTGGCCTAAAAATAAGGTACAAATGTACTATAGGTGAGGCCCAATAAGTCAGGGGCTTTATATAAGGAAGATATTCATAAATCTTTTCAAGTTATTGTACTTTTCAAATACTATAATAGTCAGTTCCAATATCAGCACCGTATCCGATAACTAAGCTATTTATGCCACAGGGACTTCCGTTCCATCAGCAATGAAATGAACCCAATTATTAGTAAACGATATGCTGAAGTTGAAGATGAATTTATCACATATTTACTAAAATGGTGAAAATTTCTTCTTTATATATATAGATAAACCCAAAGAAGAGAGAATTACTTTTAAAACGAAAGATTCATTGTCCACATATAGTGGACGGAATTCAGGTAATATAATATTAATTCTGTTCGGTAATGTTGGCATTACCCCTATTTAAGGGAAATAAGAAGAAACGTTTTTTTAGCTCACCTGGCTGTACCAGGGTGAACTTTTGCCATCACTTGGCGTCCGGCGTCCGTCCGTCCGTCGTAAACTTTTCATTCAAAGATCTTTGCTGAAACCACTGAGCAAAATAGAACCAAATTTGGGTACAATAGTCCTTGGGTGGTCCCCTTCTAAAAAGGTATCCGGCATGTCCGTACCTAATCCAAGATGGCCGCCAGCGGGGAACATAATTTTAACATTGGACCCTATGGAAAAGACATTCAAAGATCTTCTTCTCAGAAACTACCGGTCTAATTATAACCAAACTTAGTCACAATGGTCCTTAGATGGTCCCATCCAAAAGAGATATCCGGCAAGTCCGTACCTAATCCAAGATGACCGCCAGCGGGGAACATAGTTTTAACATTGGACCCTGTGGGAAAGGCATTCAAAGATCTTCTCAGAAACTACCTGTCCAATTATAACGAAACTTGGACACAATGGTCCTTAGATGGTCCCTTCCAAAAAAGGTATCAGCGGGGAAAACATAGTTTTAACATTGGACCCTGTGGAAATTACATTCACAGATCATCTTCTCAGAAACTACTAGTCCAAATAAAACTAAACTTAGCCACAATGGTCCTTAGATTGTCCCATTCATAAAAGGTATCTGGCAGGTATGTACCTCATCCAAGATGGCCGCCAGCAGGAACATAGTTGTAACATTGGACCCTATGGAAAAGACATTCAAAGATCTTCTTCTCAGAAACTACTAGTCCAATTAAAACTAAACTAAGCCACAATGGTCCTTAGATGGTCCCTTCCAAAAAATTTATCCGGTAGGTCCATACCTCATCCAAGATGGCTGCCAGCGGGGAACATAGTTTTAACATTGGACCCTATGGTAAATACATTTAAAGATCTTCTCAGAAACTACTTGTCAAATTAAAACTGAACTAAGCCTTAATGGTCCTTAGATGGTCGCATCCAAAAACGTTATCCTTCAGGTATGTACCTCATCCAAGATGGCCGCCAGCAGGAACATAGTTTTAACATTGAATCCTATTGAATATACATTCAAAGATCTTCTACTCAGAAACTACTGGTCCAATTAGAACCAAACGAAGCCACAATGGTTCTTAGGTGGTCCCATCCAAAAATGTATCTGGCAGGTCCATACCTCATCCAAGATGGCCACAATCTAGAACATAGTTTTTACATCGGCGCTATTGATTTTAAGGGGAACCTCTGCCCAATTTTTTAAAATTTTTATTTGAATTGTGGTCTGAATGTTTCAATTTCAGCATTATGTATTACCTTGATTATAAGGGGAACCCCTGCCCCAAATTTTTTTGAATGATGTTCTGCTATGGGTTGTAATGGATGGTGGAGTTTTTGGTTGCCATGGAAACCAAACAAAAATACTTTAATTTTAGAAAAAAAAGTATTCTGCTAAATTTTATGTTTTGTTTTTCCTCTTGGAAATGCCTTTTATCTAAGTCAACCATGGTCCAGGTGAGCGATACAGGCTCTTGAGAGCCTCTTGTTTATTTATTTATTTTTTTGTAATTTGTGGTTTTTTGGTTTTTTTTTTTTGGAAATTTTTTTTGTAGTAGGAGACTGATCATGTACAAAAACGTGAACTTCAGAATGGAAATTTGTAAATTTTCTTATCAACTGAGTGCATAAATAAAACGTCTGAAGACAGTGATAAACATCTTAAAGTTACATTTTACGCAGGATAAGTATGCAAATCTGCTTATAACTGTATGGAAAAATAAATTATATGCGTCTGAAGGCAGACTTACTCAGAAAGCCACCAATATGTGAAAAGTTCCGTAATACACTGACAATTCTTTTCTGTCTTAAGTTTTCATTATACAACATGTACTACATAATAAAAAAAATCTTTTCAATAATATTGCATTCTATTTTTCTTTAACTAAACACCATGTTCAATTCAATCTTGTATACTTTTTAGCATTTCAGTTATGGTTTCCGATTGGAATAGTTGCTGTTGTAGGTATCTTGATTCTCATAGGTAAGATAAATTTCAAAAATCTTGTTGATATCTAAATGTGTTTGTAGGCAGATGCTGCAGGTTCTGATTGTTACCACATGTTAGGAATTAGTGTTGACTAATAAGTGTTGAATGTCTTCCGCATCGTTTGAAGTCTAATTTATTGATATGAAAAATTTCTAAGATCAATCAATTGTATACTTATAAGAATAATGCATATTTGATTTCCATTTATTTATTTATTTGTGAATGTCATATTTAGCAAATTTTAAGCGCAGTTTAGTTTGTCAAGCGTGACTGACCAACATTTATTTACTGTGTAGGTCGACACTGGAATATCTTATGTTTATACATTGATCAGATATTTTTGAAAATACAAAAAGAATAATATATAAATTGATGACACATTACTGAACTGAGGTAAAGTATTGTTCATTGAACAAAAATAAACACATTCAAATTATTTATCATGATATAAATACATCGTGTGAAAGGAAATAATTTGTTATAAAAATGGAGTCTCATAAAATTGGTTATTAGGGTCAAATTTCTCTTTTTTTGTGGAAAAGCTTTGATTGTAGATCTGTATAAGCAAAACATTTTGAAAATTCATGTAGATATTTTTAACAAAAAGACGTAAAAATTTAATGGGAAAGGTTTTCAACAGTTTTCGTCAGTAGTTACTTCTATGCCTAACAATATATGAAAAATAGTTGATTAATTTTGTATATGTTTATGTTGATTTTTTAAAACTGACATATGACCAATAAAATATGATCAATTTTAAAAAAAATATTTAACCCTGTTTGATTAGATAAAACCCAAGATATCGAATGCTTTTGAAAATTGAAGCTCATAATGATGACACATATTGTAATCATAGTTTTCATGAATCAGTTTCAGATTAGGATATTAAGTTATAACTCCTTTAAAGAATACAACTGTCGGTAGGCAAATAAAAATGCACTTAAATTTCAAAAAATCAAAATCATTTTTGATCAAGCACATTCAAGACAAAGCATCAAAGAAAACATCAGTTTCTATTTTAGGTCACGTTTACTATTCAAATGAATTTCAAGATGTTTTTTATAGCCGTTTCTATATAATGTTGTTTTGTTCTCCTGTTATGAGCTCTCGTGTCAATCGGAGGTAGATTTTTCCACTTCCAGGTTAACATTTTTCATCCAAATTGAATACCTTGCAATTTCAGCACCTTTCTTAAAGTGATATTAGTAAATGGGGACCTTGGGGAGATAAATGAGTTTTCGAAAATCCATATAGTGACTCAGAAAGTCTAATATTACAGAACTGTACTGCTAGAAAATAACATACTGTCCAGCATTGTTTTTTTACAGGATGTGTAGTTCTGAATCAGTATAATATAACAACTAATGAATTCTTAGGTATGTAAGTGTGAAAAGATTATCGAAAAATACTTAGACACTTAATTGCTTTTTTTATCACTTGATTTACAAATGAATGTACTCCAACGAAAAAATTAATGTTCTAATTCATTGAACGCAAATAAATAATGGTGCAAAAATATAGTTATTTGCTTTAAAAGCATGAAATTAAACTTATCATCTCCAACGATTTCGGGTTAAAATTTTGTCAACTTTCGGATTTTTTATGCCTCACATTAACCTGTCCTATTAAGAGCTAAGGGAAAACAGTACAAAGTTATTTTGAGTTTTGGCGCTTTGAAAAATATTTAAGATTTACTACGTTAAAAATTCAAGAAAGAAGTAAAAATTTAAATTGTCGTGCACTCATGGACATCCATCAAGCAATATAAAATTTTGAAATCAAAAAGCTGAGGTTGTTTTTTAAATACGACAGTCAATATGCACCTTCATGCACCATGACATCATTATGTATTTGTGCAATGAAAATCGATGGATCATTAAAATTTGCGTACAAAAATCTTTGTTGGAGTACCTAATTGCTTTATTTGTCAATATAAATTCGCTTTCACTATCAAAAACATTATAATAATTGAATCCTTTCTATATACAAATGTTAGTATAAAACTGTAGAATTTTATTTTTGAACTTGTATTTACAATACAGTAGATAAAGCCAGCGAAAGCGTTCAACGTGAGTTGTTGTCCATCGTTAACTTTATATTCAAAGATCTTATTTAAAATTATTATGCTTCCTGTAAGAAACTGCATTAATACTGTCTAATATACTATTTTGGCATAGTATACCTGCAGCCGTGTACTATGCCTGTCACGTGACTTGGTAGGCGGAGCTACAGTATTGTCAATCAAATAGTGATGAAATCTTGCTTGTAGGGATCTACTGTCATAGAAACAACCTTAATTTGGTAATATTTCTAATAAAATAAAGTGTTTACCCCATTCATTTTACTTATCTCTTCATTTTATATCATGAAATAAAGGAATTTTTGAGATCCGCCATAAAAAGTTATTTTTCAAATTTCCATGACATTATGCAACTATTTGAAATATAGGAATTTAAACTGATAATAACCAAATGAAAAGCACATTTATTTATTAACTTGGAAATTGTAATTAAAAGATGAAAATTAATGACACAGTCAGCATAATAATGATAATAACATTGTGTTTAGCAATGACTATGCCAAAATAGTGGTCAGGGTTGAATACACATAGTGCACTCTCCTTCAGGTCGTGCACTATGGTCTCAACCCTGACCACTATTTTGGCATAGTCATTGCTAAACACAATGTTATTATCATAATAATTGCAAATAAAAAAAAAATAAAGTTGTCGGGTGCTCCTTATATATTTTATGATTTTTTTTATTTGTTCTTCATCGCAGACGGCCACCAAGGGGAACAAAGTTTAATATAAAGGAAGATCTGAAATCCACTGTGAATCAACATAAACTATTATAACTTCTTGTCCCCTTAAAATTTTGTAGTTTTTTGTGTCCATACCTCTAGCCAGCGGAGAACATCATTTAACATAGGACCTCTCAAAAATTAAAAGAGTTGAGCAAAACAGGTTCCAGAAACAACCTGAATGTTCGCATTATATTATAGCATGTAGGAGTTCTTTTTTATGCAGTTTATTATCGTTTAACCGCAAATATGTTGCTGTCGTGTCTACTTTAACTATGCACAGCATAATTCTAATGACATTAGATAAACATTGTAGAATGTTAGAATATATTTCGTAAGAAAATAGTCAGTGCCATATGTTACCAAATTTCATCATGATAAGTCTTTGCTTATTCCATCGTTTTGTGTTTGTGTCTCATCCAGGATGACCACCGACGTGAACAATATTAGCGTCGGACTCTTTTGTAAATAATTCATTATCTGAAACCATGGGAACAACTTTAATTGAATTATATTACCGGCCTTGAAAATTGTGATATCTGTGTTGATACTTGAACCATGATGACCACCAGCTGGAAACACAGTTTAACATATGTCCCTTTAGGAAATGTACTCATTGAAATAAAGAACTGTACCATAATTCAAAATGTCATTGGATCGGAATTAAAAAAACAACAAAAAACTGTGATCTGTAAACTTTATGTCGTCTTCTATGCAACGTAATAACACGTACCAATTTTCAGCGAAAATGGCGATGGATAAACCAATTACCACACGTTTTGGCAAGAACTGAATTCACAAAATAGGAAGCAAGGATTACAACTAGTTTGAAAATGAGTATGGAAATGAAAATAATGAAAATAAATGAAAATAATCAATGAAAATAAAATAAACTTACAAACTGGAAATTGTGGCCTCTTTTCAAAGAAAGCAGCCATCTATTAAGGCAACAGAAAGATTTAGGCGATGTAATATTCAGCCTTTTTCAGTGTTTTTGGTTTTATCAGCTAGCAGTATACTTGAAGAAATGTTGGATGTCCGAAATCTACTGCGAATGACAGGAAGCCGATTATTAGGTGTTCATTTTATGCGTATAAGACTGGAAATTTCATTTTTAAAGGTTGAAGAAGTGATGATATTGTTAAGAGTGTATCCAACATGAAGCAAAAACTATATGCTAACTTCATTTTCGATGTTTGTTTACTAACGATCAAAATGAGCAAATCATGATCTTTTATCGTCACATGATGTTCTTTTATAGGAGAAAAGTGCACTTAGTCGTGCCAGAGGTCAAAACAAGCCGACTACACTGAAACAAAATGTCAGAAGCATTAGACCTTAATACTACAGACAAAGATGCAAAGAAAGTTTTTTTAACGCGCAGTAAACTCCATAAAAACGATAAAGTCAACATTGCTTTATATGACTCAACATATGACAAAATGTCATAACAATATACAATTATGGCTCGCATAAGAGGTGGACATCAATATTTGTCAACATAAAAAGTGTTGTCTTCCTGAGGGCCTTAGCCCGAGGGAAGACAACACTTTACGGGTTGACAATTATTGATGTCAACCGACTGTGAGGGTCGTAATTTGTTTATTATACCGAACAGACGAATTTTACATGCATTGCTATTTTTTTCACCCGTCTCCTGATTGTGATTTTAGTTTTTGTATAAACAATGCTGACAACTTCTGGCAATGCGCTTAATTGATTAAAAC
>MJUU01033083.1:4587-20220 GCA_002080025.1 Modiolus philippinarum | reverse complement strand
TGCTAACTTCATTTTTCGATGTTTGTTTACTAACGATCAAAATGAGCAAATCATGATCTTTTATCGTCACATGATGTTCTTTTATGGGAGAAAAGTGCACCTAATCACACTGAAACAAAATGTCAGAAGCATTAGACCTTAATACTACAGACAAAGATGCAAAGAAAGTTTTTTTTAACGCGCAGTAAACTCCATAAAAACGATAAAGTCAACATTGCTTTATATGACTCAACATATGACAAAATGTCATAACAATATACAATTATGGCTCGCATAAGAGGTGGACATCAATATTTGTCAACATAAAAAGTGTTGTCTTCCTGATGGCTTTAGCCCGAGGGAAGACAACACTTTACGGGTTGACAATTATTGATGTCAACCGACTGTTAGGGTCGTAATTTGTTTATTATACCGAACAGACGAATTTCACATGCATTGCTATTTTTTTCACCCGTCTCCTGATTGTGATTTTAGTTTTTGTATAAACAATGCTGACAACTTCTGGCAATGCGCTTAATTGATTAAAACTTCTGTTCAAGCGCTCATTTGATCAAAACAGGTGAGATTCAAAAGGGTTGTCGAGGGTGACAATTTTAATGTCCTATGTGACATTACGAAATGTCATAAGTCATGTGATCAAGAATTATCCAACAGAAAAGTGTCTTAAAAAGAGAGGTATAATTGTATCCCCTATAAAAATGTATTATTTTTTCCGGTGATAAAACATTGATTTTTTTTTCTGAAACCGCTTCGAAAATGTGGACAAAAATCATAATGATAGTCCTTACATGGCAACTGCTAAGTTCTTGAATTTATACTGGACCTCATCAGAGAATAAATTTAAAACAAGACTTGATCGGAAGAAATTGAAAAAAAAAATCTGCTTTGAACTCCTTCAACCACAAGGACGAAAATATTCTTTTTTTTTTTCGATAACACACAAAGCGGTTGTCAAAGTATGAGATCTGTATGTTCTAAAGATATCAAATACGGACAAGTCCAACGAATACATTACCCTTATTGAAATGCAACTAAATATCTCTGATAAGGCCAGTTTCAATGTATCCAAAGACCACTTTCCAGGTACTAATAAACAATACCGGATAATGAATGCTTCTTTATTCTTAACCGTTGCAGGTATTGCTCTTATATTTGGTTACCAATTTTCTACCACAGTCAGAGATCAAGTTTGAGTATGGTAAAGTCGAATTGAATTTGAAGCAGTCATTGTATTTTCTTATTTTACAATGATATAGCAATTTCTCTTCCCTTTTCCTAAATCTTCGCTTATCAGTCGACCTGATACTTGACAAGGTAGGCTTAAGTCAGGAGTTTTATATCAAGTGTGAGTTTCACGGAGATTAAGTTTTAACGTGTATTATTGAATAATTGTAAAGAACATAACATAAAACTAGAAATAAAAATATGCCAATAAAATGACTAGCCATTGAGCTGCTACTCCATTTCCTTTTTAATAACAAAATAACATATTAAACCCTTTTTATTTATAGTTACGGATTCCACTAGTTTTTAACATACTATATATATATAGTATATGTAGTTTTGGGCCTGGGTTGTAAATGTTTTATGAAATTGGAGATTTTGGGGCATTTTACTTAATCTGTTTCAGATATATTTCTCACTTTTGAGACAGGACAGTTCCTATTTTTAGCGGTGTGAGATTTCCTTGTCTTGTACCCCCTGGTACAAGACAGAAATTACAAAGCAACGTATTCAGACGTCATTGACGTCGCTTAGGAACGTCGGATGTCAAGTACGGCTTGGTAGTAAATAAATCGTAGTTCGTGATTACAAAAGTGAGAAAACAAATCAAACACCGTTGAAAATGCAAGATTTAGAAATCTCAGACACCCTCGGGTAAGATTTCAATGGTTCTCTGACTCGGCAAGCCTCGTCAGAGAAATATTGAAATCTTACCCTTGGGTGTCTGAGATTTCTTGATCTTGCCTTTTCACCGGTGTTAGATTCATATAATCTTTTTCTGTAAGTGAGTCTAGCAGCATCAGATTTGGTTTTAAATTCTTTCACTGCTTTTTTTTCTGCGAGTATGCACCATTGACGTTTAATATTTAAGTATAATAACATATTTTCTTTTCAGTTTTTTAACGCTTACAGATACATTTAATGAACTTATGTATGTTAGGTGATATCATTTTTTTTTAAGTTATTAACAAAAAAACTGCGATATATCCCATTGTGCTAATTTTGAAAACCGCAGCCACAATGATTTGAATCTTTATAGTAAGGTGTTGATTCAATGCAAGCTTTGTTAAAATCGGCTCAGTGATTTCAGAGGAGAAGAGTTTTGAAACAGTTTACGACGGAAAGACAGCACACGGACTTATAGCGACAGACGCAAAGTGATATCAATAGCTCACATGGCCTGTTAGGCCAGATGAGCCTGAAACAAACAAACCTTTTAAAGAACTTGTATAATGATCGTTTGAAAGGCAATTCTTGAAGCCTTAATGAATAAGGCCGTCGCGAAAACAACTATAATTCCTGATGAAAAGGTCTACATAATTGGTGCTTACTCTATACACCATGTAAACAAGAGAAGCTAGAATGTATTTGTCCGTGTTAGGGAAATTGATAAATTCGAAATTAAAGTCGTCTTTTTTTCTCGTATATATATGTATTGAGATGGCCACTATCATCAAATTCGAGATGTAAGTACAAATAAATTATGGACGCAGAGTTTTCTGTTGTTTCCTTTATCTCTAATTCTAGGGGTATATTGATAGGACTCATCTAACAGAAACTGATTAATGTTCTTTAAGCGGGAATGGGGGTTTGGGATGGCAAGGGGCCGGGTTCTTATGACAGCGTAACAGCGAACTGGTTATTCTAATAACAGATACCAGGGAATTAGAATTTTCTTCATAATAGTTAACTGATTCTTCAAATGACAGATAACAGGGCATTGAACATTACAATAACAGATAACAGAGAATCAATTGCAGCCAATAATAGAATTACAGTCAACCCCTTGCCCCCATTTTCTTAAATGAGTGATACAGACTGTAGTTATTTCATGATCTAAGTCGAGGTATACTATTGAATACAGTTTTTAATTGATATTTTTCTTGATAGTTTTTCTTGTTCTTCTCCCTCCCCTTTAACCCTGTTATGAAAAATCTATTCATTCCGTTCTATTGGGAAAAACTGTGGCATTGCTATCCTGTGTCATTTTCAACCCTGACCACACATTTGTTGCCTGGTAACACACAAGCAATGGTATATTTAACAAAACCTTATCAAATATGACAGTATAGTGGATCTTCTGTCATGGTAGCAGCCCTTACGATGTTCAATAATGCTTATTATGTTGAGAAAAATAATGTTTGCTTTGCTAACAACCAGTTTGGACATGGATTAAGTCAAGACATCGTTGAGGCTTGTTTAGGGTATATTTGGATACGGGATATTTACGACTTTTGTTAATGGGATATGGGTATTTGGCACAAAATGAACTGGGATATTGGATATTCTGGCCAAGTAAAACGGGATATTCCGTTAATTTATGGGATATCTTCAATTTTCAGAGGGACATTTAAGTCCAGACTGACTGGGATATAGGATATTGGGACCCCCTAAGCAAGCCTCGTTGCTCACTGTTTTCATCAAAATTCTAACCAGTTAATATTACTGAGGCTTCATTCCGTGTATGGCACCCGGTAGATGTCCTTGGTACTGGATTTGGTTCCTTTTTCAATATTTTTGAAAATGAGTACTTCTTTTTGGGCTACTTTTTAAAAATAGCTTTCCATATTATTCGATTTTGATGCTGCTGGTGAGAGGTTACTCCTTGAAACACGTGTACAGCGTAAAGAAATTTTTTGTTCTTTTTTGCTTTACCTAAAACTTTTCTCTTTTTTGTTCTTGAACTGCCTTGTTGTTTTTTCATTTGAAATATACATTATTGCAGCTGGAGTTAACATATGTGTTATGATCTCATGTTCATTTACTCCATATCCTTTCGTAAAATATGAGATATTTGCTAACTTATATACAAAGTTGACCTCCATGTGATATTGGACTTCGACTTTAAGGTAATGCCCTTTCTACACATACCGTATATCCCCAACGAACGGAGAACGCAGATAAAATTATCCGTTCATATACGTTTGTCGTTCGTTCTTTTTCTGATGAATATGGTACATGTTCGGAAATGTCCGTGTTGCAGGGTAAAAATTTTGAGCATGTGGTAACCGTGAATATACACCTACCACACAATTTTTCGTTGAATATATGGAAAATTAACGTTTTTTCTTCGGCTTCAATACGTTGTGTTATTTACTCGTTACTGTAGATTAAATTGATGAAAAGAACTTTTACAAGAGAGAAAAACNGAAAACGGAAAACCGTTCGTTTCCAGACTACAGCGGCAACCAACCGGATGAGCACCGAATAAAACAAATTTATAACAGTTGTCTATATGGCCATCCAATAGAAGATGCTATGCACTACTTTTGAAGTTGCACTTATTTAATAAAGTAATTTGATGAGTTCTGCGAGTATCTGTTGATTCAGAATGGTTGTCTTAGTAGTAAAATATAAGAAAAAAGAGACGATATTAATTTCAAAATTATCAATTTCCTTAACATGGACAGTAATATTCCAACTTCTGCTTACGGAGTGTATGTTTCACAGTTGATTCGTTACACGAGAGCTTGCACAAATTATACGGACTTTCTCGTTAGACATAGTTATCTGCTGATCATAAGATCATTAAAAAGTTCTTTAATAGATATCAGTCCATTGTGGAAAATTATGAAGTTTCGGTCCGAACTGTAATTCAAGATTCATTTTTTATTTAGTAAAGGGATGAACATTTCTTTTTATTTTGTAAGATCTTTCAATAGCAATTACTGTTGAGCTGCTACTGGACACTACAGTAATGGAAGGGAAGGTTTTGGCATGCAATAAAAACCGGTTTAACCCATCATTTCTTCTGAAATGCCTGTACTAAGTCAGAACCATTTTTCCATGGTGTTACACCTGCTTTGTCTATTTGCCTTATAGATTTCGGCTATTTACAACTCTGTTCGGTAATGTTGTTAATACCCCCATATAAAAAGCCTCCCGTTTATCATTGTTTTACAACCCGAGTGATGACGTAGTGTTGAAAGACCAATAAAGGACAGTATTGATGAGAGTTTTGGTTGCCTTTAATGGTCACCTTCACTAAATACCAAAGTTACTGTGAATTTAAATTCTGCATATGCTCATTTCGACAACTTATGTTTCTTCAGTGCAGATAAATTCTAAACGTTTGGAAGATCATAAACTTAAAGATGTTTAAAAACTGATAGAGAACAAAAAACCAATATGATCTAAATGTAAAGCCTTATTAGGCTTGTCAGTATAATTACGCGACGAACAAAATTGTAAACATTTGAGATCATATTGGTTATTGGTTCTCTATCAGGTTTTAAACATCTTTGAGTGTATGGTCTTCCAAAAGTTTAGCTTTTATCTGCACTGAGGAGACATATGTTGTCGAAATGCGAATAAATTAAGCAAAATTGTAAATCACAGTAACTTCGGTATTTAGTCATTTGAATCAAAAAGTTGTTGAAAGCATATCCTCCTTTTTCTATGCTGTTACAATGAACTTAATATGTAACAGTACATTAAGAAATTATGTTAATTATTCTAGAAAATCAACACTTCAAGGTGTTGGACAACGTTGACCATGTCAAAAGGAACAGAAAAGAGAGAAAAAAGGTTATTGCGACCTATAACTATTCAGCTATTGCCTGTCACAAGTCGGGAAAAACGCAGAGTCAGTGACCTTCGGGAATTGGAAATTTTGATCATTGGATTAATATATCGAGTACTTTCTTTTAACATCTACACGGAAAAACACTTTACGAGGGATCTCGCTGAGGACTTTAACAAAACATTGTCAGAAAGACTTTGAATCTCCATTGTGATAAACAAATCGTTTGAGAACCGAATTCAATGGTGCTATATTGGGTTTCCATTACACCGACAAATGGTAAAGCACGGAAAATTAGACATGATGAGTTTACTGGCCTTTGTCTCGGAAAAAATATCCCTACGACTTGATTGTTTTGAGATATTTATCATGAAGTCACTGTCTGATATGAGATTAGTCGGTCGAATTAACTGTTGCTGGACCACCAACATAAACTTTTGTTTGCCCTTCAGTCGTTTTTTTGTTACAACGTTCAACCATGACAAATACGACTTCGTCGGTGTTCATATACTTCGCAACTTTAAATACTTATGTCCTCAGGCTGCAGTAAAGGGTTTTAAATTGATATTTTGAATAAATCTGGTTAATAATTTATTCTATTTTCAAACCCTCCAACTGTTGTAATACAACAAGCGTCTTATTCTGTACAATTGGGAAATGCTATTACCTTGGAATGCACTGTTACCTCTATCCCTAAACATACATCTATTTCATGGCAACGTATTAGCAATCATGGTGTAACAACAACAATCAATACTGTAGACAATAACACCAAATACAGTGGATCTTCTGTCAGCATACCATTTCTTACGATTTTCAATGCTGCTGAGTCCGATGAGGGGTGTTATATGTGTTATGTAAACAACCAGTTTGGACAGTTTTTCAGTGAACCCACTTCAATCTTAGTCACAGGAGGTAAGTATGTATGGAAAATTAGCTGAAGTTAAACTCTTAGCTCACCTGGCATTAAACAGAAGGAAAAGTTTTTCACTTTGCGTAGTATCTTTCATTTCATATTTCACATTAACATTAAGGTCAAACTTTTTGGCCATCTGATAGGAGAAGACGCAACGTTCATTAAATATACTAGAAGTGATGCTGATTTTTTAAAATATATTGCTTATCCATGACAGCTCTTCCGTGTATTAGTGAGCTTCAAATTCTTTTGAAAACTGTCCCAAACTTCAATGCCTAAAACGAGGTTGTCCAAAGTCGCCCTCAGGATCTCGTCCGATATAACGGTGGTCAAATAAATGAACCAGTAGTTGAGGTGATACAAATTAGTTTCCATGTAACACTCTATGCGGACGGAAATTACGAAGACAATATAAAATTGATGCATTACGTGTTTTCTGCTGCATATTATTTTTTGATATCTGCTATATGTATTTACTAAATTTTAAAGGAAAATCCCTGCTCATTTTTTCAAAGGGGGTTCCAAAGTGTCAAGAAATCCGATATGAGATTAGTCGGTCGACATCGTTGTCACTGGACCACCGACATAAATTCCTGTTGGTCCTACAGTCGTTTTTTATTGCAATGTTCAACCGTGACGAATCGACTTCGTCGATGTTCATATACAACTCTAGCGCATGTAGGAGCGTTAATTACTGATGTCCTGAGATTGCAGTAATAACAGAATCCAATTCTCGGTAAAGGGTTTTAAATTAATATTTTTAATAAATCCAGCCTTCTTGCACTTACAATGAAGTAGAAATGTGTTTTTTGTGGGAAGCCTCATATTGACTTCATGATGAAGAACAATAATCTTGCCATGCATTGATAGATTTTTTGTCCCATGTACATTTACTCAAATATCCCTTTATTTGTATATTTACATATTCTATTTTCAGATCCTCCAACTGTTGTAATACAACAAGCTTCTTATTCTGTACAATTGGGAAATACTATTACCTTGGAATGTACTGTTACCTCTATCCTTAAACATGCATCTGTTTCCTGGCAACATACTAGCAATCATGGTGTTACAACAACAATAAATGCTGAAGGCAATAGCACCAAATACAGTGGATCTACTGTCAGTGTACCATCTCTTACGATTTTCAATGCTGCTGAGTCTGATGAGGGATGTTATATGTGTTCTGCTCACTACCAGTTTGGAGAGTTTGTCAGTGAAAGCACTTTCCTTTTAGTCACAGGAGGTGGGTAGCATAAATATCTTTGGAGACATGATTGAAATTAATCAAATTCTTAGCTCACCTCGCATTTAACGGAAGGAGAAGGTTTTTTTTCAAATTGCTTAATATCCTTCATTTCATAGCGAACATTGACATTAGGGTCAACCACATTATGCATACTGATGGGTGCAGACGCAAAGTTCATTAAATTGATATTATTTTTTTAAAATATATTTTTTATCCATGACAGCTTTCTTGCGTTTAATAGTAAACTTCAAATTCATTCGAAAACTGTCCCAAGGATCAATGCCAAAAACAAGTTTTTCGAAACTCGTCCAAAGGATCCCGTCCGATAATTGTGGCCAAATAAATGAACCGGTAGTTAAGGTGATACACAGAAATTTCCATGTTATGCTCTATTTGGAAGGGAAATTACCAAGACAATGTATAATTGTTACATTACATGTTTTCTGATGCATGTTCTGTTTAATTTCCGCTATAAGTATTAAGTTTTAAGGAAAAACCCTTCTCATTTTTTTAAAAGAGAATCCCGAAATGAGATTAGTCTGTCGACATCAATGTCACTGGACCACCCACATAAATCCTTTTTGGTCCTACAATCGTTTTTTTATTGCAACGTTCAAACACGACAAATCGACTTCATCAATGTTCAAATACTTCTCGGGCTCATGTTAGAACATTAATTACTTATGTCCTGAGACTGCATTAATAACAAAATCGGATTCGTGGTAAAAGATTTAAATTGATATTTTGAATAAGCTTACCGTCTTGAACTTACTATCAGGTAGTAGTGTTTGCTCTTTGTTGAAGGCCTCATGTTGACTTCAAGATCAAGAACAACAATAAAAGCGTTGTTCCATTTGCTTTATCTTACCATGTATTAATAGGGATTTTGTCCCAAGCACATTTACTTCATATCCTTTTATTTGTTTATTTACATATTCTTTTTCAGATCCTCCAACTGTTGTAATTCATCAAGCTTCTTATTCTGTACAATTGGGAAATACTATTACCTTGGAATGTACTGTTACCTCCATCACTAAACATAAATCTGTTTCCTGGCAACATACTAGCAATCACGGTGTTGCAACACCAATTAATGCTGAAGACAATAGCACCAAATACAGTGGATCTACTGTCAGTGTACCATCTCTTACAATTTTCAATGCTACAGAGTCTGATGAGGGATGTTATATGTGTTCCGCTCACTTCCAGTTTGGAGAGTTTTTCAGTGAAAGCACTTTCCTTTTAGTCACAGGAGATGAGTAGCAAAATATTTATGGAGACATGAGTGAAATTAAAATCTAAGATCACATTGCATTTAACGAAAGGAACAGTTTGTCACATTGCTTTATATCCTTCATTTGATAATGAAAATTGACATTAAGGTCAACAACATTTGGCATACTGATTGGTGCAGACGCAACATCTATTAATTTCACTAAAAGTTAACTTCATTTTTTTATAAATTGCTATTCCGTTGTTGCTACAATGTATTTAGCATTTAATAGTGAACATCATATTCACTTGAAAATTGTCGCAAGGATCAATTCCTAAAACCTAAAACAATATGAAAAAGAAAGGAAACGGGGTAAATTTCAAATGTCAAGTTTGTTAGAACTCATCTAAAGTTCATTAAATACACTTGAAGTAATATTTATCATTTTTTTAAATAAGTTGTTTACAATGACAGCCTTCTTGCGTTTAATAGTGAACTTGAAAACTGTCCCAAGGATCGTTTCCTAATAGTTCAGTGGCTGGAATAACCCCCCATGCACCCCCACTTCCCAATCCACCAATTTTTTAAGGCTGCTTACATCCCTTCTTCAAAATAAAACATGTTACCACGAGCATAACCTTCACGCACTGGTGGAACAGGGCCCATTTCTAGACCCACCTACCGAAATTTTCGAAAATTTTGTATTTCGTTCAAGATTTTTCTTTCAGTTGCTTCAAAATGTTGACCAAATGCTTTCTAGTTATAAAAACGATGTATCAAATGATTGCTTATTGTCTGAGCTCTACAAAGAATCCAAAGTTTTACAATTTTTTTACCCAATACGTTCCATAGCGCCATTAAACGTACCCCTACCCCTATGAAATATTGACGAAAAATTAGATATGTTCATTGAAATTGTGTAAGTTTGATGGTCTAAAGAACCCGAAGTACATCTCGATTACCAATTCTGAAATTTGTTTTTTGTTTCAATCTATTTTTTTAAATATAAAACATGTTAACATGTTTTTAATGACCAAAGTTTTATTTTAACCAAATAAATGGACCTTTGAATATATGTTTTGACATTCTTTTGCCTAATATTATTATTAGTAAACAAATATCAGTGTTAAAGTAGGCTTATTTCCGAAATGGCCATACAGCTCATTAAAATTATTGCAGATGGAGTTAACATATGTTTATGGTCTCATGTTCATTTACTCCATATCCTTTTGTAAAATATTATTATATTTGCTTTACAACTGTTGCAAATCATGGCCATTATTCTTACGTTATATAAACATCATACATCAATAAAACTTACCCCTACCCCTACAAATTTACTGTTAAATTGTCAATTTTTTGTCTATGTTCGCATAGAAATAACCAGAACACGCAAAATGTGTGCTGTATATGATAATGTTGCATGAATTACATCATTATTTTGTATTTCATCTGCCATTTGTTGACTAAAACTCAATATTTTGTCTGAAATTGATGAAAAAGGGGAATTTTCAACTTGTCAGATTTGTCCAAAGTTCCCTTTTAAATCGTTATATATTCCAAATCTGGAGGATATATCTGCAGATATGCCAGTTAATTGTTCTATGAGACACATTAGTTGTCACTAGACATTGTTAAGAAAAACATGAAGTGTTTGATCTGACTCTAAATACCAAAAATCTTACCGCTAACCCCCAAAAAATTTTCCTTAAAATTGTCAATTTTTTTCTATGTTCGCAAACAGTTATCTCAAACACTCAAAATGTGTGTTTAGTCAGACAATGTTGCATAAATTACATCACAATTTGGTAATTAAACAACCATTTGTTGACTTAAACTTAATATTGTGCCCAAAATTGATGAAAAATGGGATTTTTCAACATTTCAGATTTGGCCAAAGTTCACTGTTAAACCGTTATATATGACAAATCTGGAGGATATATCTGCAGATATTCCAGTTAATTTTCTTAGCGATACATGAGTTGTCTTAAAACAGTATTTAGAATATCAAGGGGGTTTTAATGTGACTCTGAATACAGAGAATCTTTCCCCTACCCCGACAAATTTTCCCTAAAATTGTCATTTTTTTTCTGTGTCTGCATAAAAATAACCAGAACAAGCAAAATGTGTTATATATGACAAAAAATGCATGAAATACATCATGATTTGGTATTTTAACAGCCATTTGTTGACTTAAACTTATCATTTGGCCCAAACTGATGAAAAATGGGAATTTTCAGCATGTCAGATTTGTCAAAAAATTCATCGTTGAATCGTAATATATGTCAAATCTGGAGGATTCATCTGCAAATATGCCATTTAATTGTTCTAAACTATACATTAATTTTCTTAAAACATTGATTGGAAAAACAAGGAGTGTTTAATATGACTCTTAATACCGAAAATCTTACCCTTAACCCAACAAATTTTCCATATAATAGTCATTTTTTGCCTATATTCACATAAAAATAACCAAAACACATAAAATCTGCATTGCAAATAACAATGTTGCGTAATTTCTATCAAAATTTGTCATTATAAGTCCCAATTGTCATCTTTAATTCAATATTTTGTACTGAATTGTTGTTAAATGGGAATTTTCAGCATTTCAGATTTGTCAAAAATTCACTTTTAAATAGTTATAAGGGGGAAATCTAGAGGATTTATCTGCAGATATGCCAATTCATTGTTCTAACCGATAACGATATATAACGATATATAAGTTATCTAAAAACCAAGTAGTGTTCAATGTGACTCTAAATACCGAAATTTTACCCCTTCCCACGAAAATGATGCTTCAAAATCCCAATAATATGCCTGTCTGTAAAATATATGAAAAGAAAATACATGTGTACTAATGTTTTACTTTCTTTAAAAAATGTATTTTATATATCGAAATATGCAATTTTAACGCCAAAATACGGGTAAAATTGTATATTTTGGGCGATTTTAGTGAAAAATTGGAATTTTCAGCATTTCGGAATTTTACAAAATTCAAAGTTTAATTGTTATATAATTGCCCATACAATGAAATAAATTGTGTTGAATATTTGTGGTAAGGGGTAATATGTTTGTAATTTATGAGACTGTAGTTAGTCTAAAATGTTTGAAAACAATTTTTCTAATGGCTTAGATATAATGAATGGATATTTAATCAACATTTTCAAGTTATATATTAATTTCATGAAGTATTCGCGTCTCAAAGGCAAAACAGCAGAAATTCTGAAGACGGACAATGCCCATTTTGCATACAATTTTCAGCAGAAGAGTAAAAAAGAGACCTCGTAAAAAGTTTAAATCTACGTAAGTGATCTTCTGCATGTCAGCTTTAGTGAAATACACACTAGAATTCCAATAAAACATTATTTTTTTATCATTTAGAGCCTGAATATTTTATATTTTCCCTTAATGTTTAGGGGAGGGTTGCTAATTTTGACATTTCTGAATCCACAATACGTCTGAAACTAAAATGTTTGTTCACGAGTTGTTGCTAACATATCCTAAATCATTATTACATCGGCAATTATTAGATATATATTCAAATTTTTACGACCATAAAGTCAGAAAGTCGAAATTGTAAAAAAAAAATATATAATTCCGAAAAGTCAAATTTTTCAAAATTTTATACCGAAAATCAAAAATTTTATGGACTTCAATGGTTTTATTTTCAAACATTGTATCACAACTGATAAGTTAGGCATAAAAACTAGATCAAATGGCGAGGGTTGTTTATCTGAAAGAAATTGACAGCCTAAAATCGTATTTTTCGCAATTGTTTTGCAGGGGTAGGGGTACATTTGTTGTATCCCCAGATAAAAAAAATGGCGTAAAGTGCCAAAACTTGAGTTCATTGTAAAGGATATTACTTAGGTTTTAATTTGGTACCAAATTTCAGTACATATTACTGATCATTAAATAATTATGGAGCTTAAAAGATGAATCTTAGGTTAAACCGAAACCACAAGAATTTTCGTGGTGTACTATAAAAGTGGCCCTATACTGTCTATGCGTGCAGGTTATGTTCGTGTTAACATGTTTTATATTGACGAGGGGATATAGGAGGGCTGAAAAAAAAATCGGTCTAGATGGGAACTGGGGGTGCACGGAAAGTGGCCTATCGAACGAGGTTGTCAAAACTCGTCCACAGGATCCCGTCCGATAATGGTGGTCAAATAAATGAACAAGTAGTTGAGGTGATACATATAAATTTCCATGTGAAGCTCTATATGGAAGGGAAATACGAAGCTAATATATAATTGTTACATTACATGTTTTCTGCTGTATGTTATGTTTGCTTTCCGCTAAAAGTATGAACTTAAAGTAAATTTTAAGGAAAACCCTTCTCATTTTTAAGGGGGTCCCGTAATGAAATTAGTCGGTCGACGTCACTGTCACTTGCCCACCCATTTGTTGTGGTTTAACGTTGCAATAAAAAACGACTGCAGGACCAAAAACGATTTATGTGGATGTTCATACACTCCTAGGGCTCATGCTAGAACTTTAATTACTTACTAGTATGTCCTAAGACTGCAGTAATAACAGAATCGGAGTCGTGGTAAAAGATTTAAATCGATATTTTGAATAATCTTACTGTCCTGAACTTTACTATCAGGTAGTAGTGTTTGCTCTTTGTTGAAGGCTTCATGTTGACTTCAAGATCAAGAACAACAATGAAAGCGTTGTTCCATTTGCTTAATTTTATCATGTATTAATAGTGATTTTGTCCCAAGTACATTTACTCCATATCGCTTTGTTTGTTTAGTTACATATTCTATTTTCAGATCCTACAGAAGGCCAAAAATGTTATGCATAATGACGACTGCAGACGCAACATCTTTTAAATTCACTAAAAGTTAACTTCATTTTTTTATAAATTGCTATTCCATTGTAGCTTTTTTGCATTTAATAGTTCACTTGAAAACTGTCGCAAGGATCAATTCCTAAAACAAGTTTGTCAGAACTCATTTAAAGAATCACTTCTGATGGTCAAATAAATGAACCGGTAGTTGAGTTGATACAAATAAATGTCCATGTTACGCTCTACTTAAACAATATATAATTGTTAAAGTACGTGTTTTCTGCTGCATGTTATGTTATGTTACGTTTTGATTTCCGCTGTATGTTTAAAGAAAGTTTTGATGGACAACATTTTCTTTTTTTTTAAAAAGGGTTCCAATAATCTCAAGAAGCGGATACGAGATTTCATTTGGAAGACCTTTGTGTTTCGTTCTGCGACCACATTTATAAGTTATTATCTTTTTATTATTCTTCAATGATTTCTAATAGTGTCTGCACTTTTTCTCAAACTTTGAAATTTGGCACAATACTGTGAAAGTACTATTGTTCGTGGGGTTCCAATTTTCGTGGATTTCGTGGTTAAGTTAAACCACGAAATTAAGTTCCCAACGGAATGAATTTTTCCATAGAGTCTTAATGTAGGGACTTTGAAACCACGAATTCAAGTACCCACGAAATAGCGATTTTTATGAAAACCACGAAAATTGATGTCCACGAATAAAAGTACTTCCACAGTATTAGATGGAAGGTTATTAAGTTATATTTCTACCAAAAGGGCTCTCTCTTTAACAACGGCCCTTGCTGTTTGCCATTGCTATTGTCAGATCCAAAACATGAGCAATCTTTGTAAGAACCTTGAAATAATGCATACAAGCACTCGTGCCCAATCACTTTTCCATACATATTATCTAATAATCGAATAGAATTAGCAAGAATCGAAATCCCAAGAGTAAAATGACTGCGCAGGTGCAAAATCAACGGACAGTTTGTCAGCCGCAATGGTCCTGTCTTGATACAGGCATTTAAAAAGAAATTTTGGGTTACCCGTTTTATGGCGCGCCAAACTCTCCTTCAATTGTGGAACTGTCTGGTAGCAATTCAACTGCAACTGCCATTGAAAGGTCGTAGTAGTGAAAAGAAATGTTCAATTAGTCCTAAGCAAATAATCTCGCGTCACAGTTCAGAACAAATCTTTAAATTTTCCAAAAGAGATTGACATTATTAAAGCACTTTTTAATGATCGTTTAAGACATGGTATTTTGAAGCCTTGATTAATAAGGGGTCGAGGAGAACATTATCTCTGTTGAAAAATTCTATATAATTGATGCAAGCTCTCACGTAACGAAACATTTGTGAAACGAACACTCCGTAAGCAGGAGAATTTGGAATTTTACTGTCCATAAAATAAAAACAGAATAAAGAGATAACAGGAAACAGGTCTGTAATGCCCGAAAACATATTCACATGCCACAATGTACCAAGGAACTGCACAAAAAAAATACAATAAAAAACAAAAGACAAACGTAAACAATGAAAAGTAACTCGGGACAACCGGACTTGGCACTGGCACTAGCAAAAGCCAGCGGTAGGGTTAAACTGGTTTATGGATACCCAAACCCCCTTTCTATGTCCAATTTCCTATAGTATATTAAACATAAGAATAAAGTAATTTTTTGTGGTAAATATTTGTACTGGTATGATCATTTTCGTCA
>MJUU01033080.1:91263-106760 GCA_002080025.1 Modiolus philippinarum | reverse complement strand
TAAGAAACGCAACAAAAACAATAAGTCTCCCAACTTCGTTTGGGAGACTTAATAAGATGTTGATCAGACAGATAATAAAAAAATACATACTATAAAAATGCAAATAAATAGATAACATACATTTAACGTTACTATCCGTTATCCTGCGTTGTTGTCGTCCCGCCTCGCAAGTCCTTCAAAATAGCAAATCTGATTCCAACAAAACTTTCAGGATATGTATTCATGAGGTCTAGTTGTGCATCTGATACCTAAAATTTTTAATTTATCGGAACACCTAGCCAAAAAGGCCAATTGTTAGTTCGGTTTGTTTATCTTCAACTTCATCAAAATAGTAAGCCATTCGAAGCAAACGTTTAGGACATGTTGTTCACTTGGTGTAGTTGTGCACCTGATAGCATTGTTTTGATTTTACAGAATTTATATGTTCATCAAACCAAAATAGCTCATTTTTATTTAAAAATTATGTTTATTTGTGCACAGTTCTGTCAAAACTGTTGGCCATTTTCTAACCAAAGTTCCAGGATATGTCGTCCGTTTCCTAGCCTAGATGTGCACCTGATACTTCAAAATTTTGATGTTACAGAAATTAGAGGTTCTATCGAGCCAAAAATGGCTATTTCTTCATTCTGTTTGTTTTAAATTTACAATTCCCTCGAAACTGTAAACCCTTTCAACTGAAATTCCAGGATATATTGTTTTACCTGATCCACTTCTGCGTCTGATACTTAAATCTTGATTTAGATTTTAGAGTTCATGGAGCCAGAATGTCTCATTTGTTTATTTGGTTCGTTAATTTCGGTTTGTGGACTTCCAAATGTTTCCATTTTTCCTGCACTGAAGAGACATAAGTTGTCGAAATGCGCATATGCAGAAACAATATTCAGTTACTTCGGTATTTTGTTATCTATAACTCCTTCATGACTGTAAGTTTAATTGTTTAATTAATTGATTGATTGTTATCTTTATTTCCTCCATGTTAGTGTTCATGGAGCCAAAATATCTCATTTGTTTATTTGGTTCGTTAATCTACAACTCCTTCAAGACTGTAAAGTTGATGGATTGATTGACTGTTATCTTTATTTCCTCCATATTTTAGCGAAGATATATTTAACATTACAATATAATACCTTGTATGACACTTGCATACTAAGGCATTGTCTTTAAAACGTTTAAGGCATACAAATAATGGCCAAACAGCTCATTAAAAATTATTGCAGTTGGAGTTAACATTTGTGTTATGGTTTCATGTTCATTTACTCCATATCCTTTCGTACTCAAATTCTGCTGTGTTGGGACATGACCAAACATTCAGGTCGTAGGTGCTGGGGTTGGAGATAAAAGCGCGCTAAGTTACCAAGCACCCCCTCAACAATTCTTTGCATAAGCCGTTTACATTCCTTCAGACTATTTTTATATTGTTACACGTGCACTCTTTGTGTTCTCCTAACGCTCTCCTAAAGTCACAACATTCATTCTTTCTTCGGTTTTACACATAAATGACCTTTCTAGGCTAAGTTTTTATCTGAATTGATAAATTTTATCTGAAGCGTTTTTTTATATTCTGAACATCATCTCACTGTCAGCATTTAAGACTGGCACCACAAAGCATAAATTTGCCAATTAGCATAAATAAAAAAATACCAACGTTACTGTGAATTAAGGTTCTCTTTTATCAAAATTTTATTATTTTCAGGATATGTTCATTACCTGATCAGGTTGTGCACCTGATGCTTAAAATTTTGATTTCGAAGATATCAAAATGTTAATTCGATTTGTTTATTTGTAACTTTTTGAAACCTGTATGTCATACTCCTACCTAACTTGCACGATATCTTATCCACCTGATCTAGTTGTGCACCTAAAACTTATATTTTTGAATTTACAGATTAAAGAGGTTCACCGAGCCATATAGCAAATTTACTGAAGTCAACTAAAGTCAGACCTGGTTGTACACCTTTTATTTAAATTGCTTATTGTACAGGTTTCCTGATTTAATAATCCTAAACGCCTTCACATTCTAGATTCCAAATAAACATTCAGGAGACAAATATTTTTTACATGAAATTGCTGTGAACCATATATTTATAATTCATTGAACATTTTACAGGTTCACTCAGCCAAAAATGCATGTGACACATCTATTTTATATAAATACAAAACAGGACTTATTTGCAAAGGGGTTTAAACACAAATTGACATTTTTCCAAACAATATTTTACCAAAAAGGTTTGCAAGAAATATGATTCCACTGTAAAGAGAATTTACATGCAAAGACAAGTCAAAGCAGTGAACACTTGTTTTATTAGGCTCATAAGAGAAACAGTTCTTTTATTGCATAAATATTTATGCAGCTATTCTGATTTTTGCGTTCTTCAATAAGTCAATAAATAAATAAATAATAATAAAAAAAATTAAAGCCAATAACTGCGATTTGCTGACAAAAAAGCATTTGAACACATTACTGAATTTCTGTTCAACTTTGTCTTACTCAGTCTTTCATTCTTTTTTGGAGAGGAGGGAATTTATAACTAGTGATTTCCCCTGAAAGGCATGCAGCCAGTCTCACTCACTGTTAATGAGACATTCGTTTCCAGAGTGGCCACTAATTGGTAGCTGACAATCTAAGGCATGAAAAGAAAACACCAAGTACAGAACGTTTAGGAGTATGTCAAATTGTAGCTATCCTTATATACCACATTATCTCGAAAACTTGCGAGTGTCAGATTACCACAACACCAACAAATCCGTGAGAAGTCACCTTAATTTCAATTTGCATCGATAGAACAGTATATACAAGCATCCTTTCAAACTTACCATTAATAAGATACAAACACATTCAGATACCCTGTAACAAGGCAATACACATACTGTCAACAACAAAATCGGTACGGGATTCGCACCGCTGAATATCCGGATTATATAATAATAGGAAAATTTTTAAAAAATATATATAATCATGTGTTATTATATAACTATAATATTATTTGATTATAGTAACAATATGTCATTTAATTGTAATACTCATATGATATTATTTAATTATATTAGCAATATATGTATTCTAACAATAAGTAATATATTTATATTTACTGGATATTCTCCCTGGATATCCAGTAACTAACTCTAGCAGGGATACCTAGTTCAAGCTGTAAGCTAAGTAATTTGTTACACAGCAGTTGTGCAATAAAGTTATTTATCTGTTGTTAAAAAAAACAAGCATCCGTTCGTAAAATATTTAATACAAGCACAAGTTTAAACAAATCGACAATGTCAGTGAGAGGCTAGTGCAGAATCTGCATAAATCGACATTATCATGGAGAGACCAGTATCCGTTCCACAGAGAGGTTGGTATAAGATCTGTAGATATAGACAGTTTCTGCCAGGGCATAATACAAAAGACAGAACAAAAAGAACATAATACAAACGCCATAAAAATACAAGGCAAATTAAAAGTGATAACCCCTTAAAAACAGGAGTGTCATCGGGTTCTGTTGAACCATCACCTGCTCAACATGTAGGACCTGTCACATTATAAACTAGATGTTGTCGGAAACGACAGCTATCCCCGCACTCCCTGTTTGACACAGAAAACAGTTGTTATCCACCCTGGGCATAATTTTTTTCATTATTTTTTAAATCTATCTATTGATTGTCATTATTGTTACTAAAAGAATTCTAGGATATATGGTTGCTAAATAGAATTCCAAAAAATAAGTGGTCGTTGAGACTTTCAGGAAATTTACCAAGATTGGAATCAATATCTTTGAAATCCAGTTGATGAAAATGTTCGTCCTAAACTAAACAAACAATTTAAGTATGGTTGCTAGGTAGAATTCCATAAATAAGTGGTCTTTGAGACTTTCAGGAAATTTACCAAACTTGGAATAGAATATTTTTGAAATCCAATTTATGAAAATGTTCGTCCTAAACTACACAAACATTTTAAGTATGGTTGCTAGGTAGAATTCCAAAAAAAAATAAGTGGTCTTTGAGACTTTCAGGAAATTTACCAAAATTGGAATCAAATATTTTTTAAATCCAATTTATGAAAATGTTCGTCCTAAACTACACAAACATTTTAAGTATGATTGCTAGGTAGAATTCCAAAAATAAGTGGTCTTTGAAACTTTCAGGAAAATTACCAAGATTGGAATCAAATATTTTTTAAATCCAATTTATGAAAATGTTCATCCTAAACTACACAAACATTTGAAGTATGGTTGCTAGGTAGAATTCCAAAAAAATAAGTGGTCTTTGATACTTTCAGGAAATTTACCAAAATTGGAATCAAATATTTTTGAAATCCAACTAATGAAAATGTTTGTCCTAAACTACACAAACATTTTAAGTACAGTTGCTACATAGAATTCCAAAAAATAAGTGGTCTTTGAGACTTTCAGGTAATTTACCAAAACTGGAACCGCCTTTCAGAATCCTAAGTTTTCAGAATTTTGTTTTTTACCAAACACTTGTCAGAATATAAGATAATATGCCAAAATTTGAAAAAATATGTGTCTTTGACATTTTCAGGAAATTTACCACAGTTGGAACCAGAACCAAAATTCCAAAAGTTTATTGCAAATCTATAGACTATATGCAACAATTCTGCATAAAGATTTGATCCCTTAATCCAAAAATGTAGGAGGAGTTTGCGTCACATGCTACATGTGTCTAATCCACATCTTTGGGTCTTTGTTAAAATTGACATTATGGGGCCTCTTGTTTGCACCAAGACCAATATAAAAAATCCGAAAGCTTATTGCACATCTACAGACTATATGCAAAAATTCTATAACAAAATTAAATCCCTAAATCCATAAATGTAGGAGGAGTTTGTGTCACATGCCACATGTGTAAAAATTGACATCATGGGGCCTCTTGTTTATACCAAGATCAATATCGAAAATCCGAAAGCATATTGCGCATCTGCAGACTATATGCAACAATTCTACAATAAAATTAAATCCCTAAATCCAAAAATGCAGGAGGAGTTTGAGTCACAAGAAAAGTGTGACGGACGGACGGACAGACGGAGGGTATAACATTATCCCCGAACTTTCTTCGAAAGTGCGGGGATAATAATGGATAACACAGTTTTACCTGGTTTGTGATTAGGAAAACCATATAGGAGAAAAATTAAAATGTTCAAAGTTATTAAAATAGTATCAATGGAAAGTCATCAAGGGCCATTAGCAGTCATTGCGATGAAGCTAAAACCATTACAAATAGAATGGAAATGTTTTTTCTTCAAATATACAAAATGAATTTGTATGAGAATAATCACAGTATTTTAAAAAATAAACCTTATCAGCTTAAGGCCATTTTATGTTCTGAAGATATAAAATGTCCATTTGTCATTACAGTAGAGACTAGAAAAATTATGGGCAAAGTTCACTGATATATATCCCCGCTCCCCATTTGATTCAAGAAATTAAAAATTAATAAAAATAAATTCTGAAATAAAAGATGCACATTTACATTATGTCGCAAGGCTTTGTCAAAGTTTCATGAAAATCTATTCGGTGATCCAGGAAGAGTGTAGGATAAGAGATGGCCAAGTTCATGTACTGCTATGGGAAACCCCAAAAATCAATCAAATCATAAAATTATATTCAGTGGTCCAGGAAGAGTAGTGGATAAGAGATGGGTACTAGTAATGTAATGGCCAAGTCCATGTTCTACCATGGGAAACCAAAATATCAAATTCTGAAATGGCAGATGCTTATCTTCATTATCTCACAAAGACTGTGTTAAAAGTTTGAGAAAAATATCTATTCAGTGTCTATTTAGGAGGAGCAGCGGATAACAGATGGGTATCCACTTGTAATGTAACAGCTAAGTCCATGTTTGCTATGTGAAACCCCAAATGTCCATCAAATCTAATTCTGAAATAGGAGGTGCACATCTACATTATGTCACAAAGACTGTGTTAAAGTTTAATAAAAATCTATTCACTGGTAGTAACGAATAAGAAATGGATACCCTCAGGTGTAACGGACGGACTGTAAGACGGAGGGATAGGAGGACGGACGGACGAACAACCCCGTTACTAAATACCCCCACTTTTCAAGCGGGGGTATAGTATCAGTAGTAAAATATGCCAAAGACATAAACGTCCATACAAATATCTGCCGTTACAATTCAAGTTAAGTCCAGTGAGAAGAACATATCATTTTCAAAATTGTTTTATCCTAGCAATAAATGAACATATCTATCCTTTAAGATATGTACATGGAATATTTTGACACGTGCAGTAATTGTGCTCAATGTGAGTAAAAGAATTACTTTTATACACCACACGTAAAAAGTTTCGAGAAGCCTGGAGTTTGCCATCAATTTCAATTCTCGGTATTCCGTTATTGGCATTAAGAAACAACTTAATAAATATAAGTAATGTAGAACTCAACATTCAAAATTTTGAGTATATAAGGAGCATATATTATATTATCGAAATAAAAAGATTTCACAATAATCTAGTAAAATTGCATATCTCTATTTTAATAACACTTAAAATTTACGTCGAGCATATCACTCGACAATATCCTTATTAGTCATTTTACACGTATTTTGTCATTTAACAGTTTAAAAAATTCATGTAATTGCATTTAAATTAAGTAATGGATACGACAATTTCGATTTATGATAAGTTAAATCAAATGAGATAAAATAAAAAAGGGTAAAAGATCACTAAGAAAGCAAATGAGGGCATTAAGTGACAAATAACAAAATACCGAATTTACCGTGAATTTATTTTCTGCATATGCTCATTTCGACAACTTATGCCTCATTACTGCAGTAAACCCAAAACATTTGGAAGTCAATTAACCGCAAAACGTGTAAAAGCTGATAGAGAACAAATAACGAAAAGAATCTAAATTGAAAGGCCAAAATTCAGCTAAGGATAGAGCTATGCATGAGGGAGATACTCCTTAGTTTTAAACAAAATTTTGTTAATTTAGATATTGTTAATTTCAATAAAATCGGGTTTCGGGTCAGTACCGAAGTACTGGCTAATGGGTAGGTAATACCCTCGGGGACTTACAGTGACACAAACGACGTTTTTCCGAGCAAAATATACTGTTACGTCATTTCGCGCCAATTTGTAGTGATAAAAAATTCCAGTTTTCTCTCTGTAGCTTTAAAACAAGCACATGGACCCCAATTTTTCAAGGCGGATTTTAGACGAGTGATGTTTCACGGAGATCTTTGGGAATTATGAAGAAAAATCAGTTCACATTTTTTCTATATTAATTTTACCAACGAGAAATGAACGTTTTTATTCTATATATATTTATCAATTATGGACTTTTTACGAAGTCAATATGTTATATATGGACCTGTTTGGCATATATTGACCGAGGACGAAGTCCGAGGTCAATATATTCCTAACAGGTCCATATTTAAGATATTGACAGAGTAAAAAGTCCATCATTTTTATATTACATATGTAGTTTTATGGTATCTCATTACATTTTTGTGAAGGAATATTGTGTCAATACATCGGTATTAAATTAGAAGTAGAACCTTTATTTGAAGGCAGTGTGGATCTGCCATCAAGTATTATTATTAAACATATTTTATTTGCAACTAAATAAATAGTGTACAAAAAGGATTGGACACAAGTTTTGCAACATTATTTGAAGTCCTCTCCTATTAATATTGTATAACAAATATATTGCATGCAATAGCAATTATCAATTATTGAATGCAATATATTTGTTTAGTTGCAAATAAAACATGTTTAATAATAATACATTTGAAGTCAAATTAAACAAAGAAGTAGACATAAAGGGATTCTTTTTATATTACAAATCACTACAAACATTACCAATATACATCCTGAAAATTTTAAAAAGTGAAAAAATACCCCATATCACTCATACAACCGAAAAAAAAAACAAATATCGACAATTTTTGAGAATGACATATGTTAATATTACATATGGTATAAGTTCCTATTATTCCTATATTATATTGGATTAGGTCCATATTTAACATATTGACAGAGTAAAAAGTCCATCATTTTTATATTACATATGTAGTTTTATGGTATCTCATTACATTTTTGTGAAGGAATATTGTGGGTTTTTTTTTCTCTTTTTAAAATTTTCAGGATGTAATGTTTGGAGTGATTTGTAATATAAAAATAATCCCTTTATGTCTACTTCTTTGTTTAATTTGACTTCAAATGTGGCAATTTTGGTAAAAACTATTTGTGATTTCGCCGTGATAGGAAAGATACAAAAAATGTATGTCAAGATATCTTTAAAAAAAATTCAAATTCAAATTCAAAATTTTAATATTTATTTTCTATCAAATAATTTCTTTGAAAATAACACATAAACGATACCAAACAGGTACATATTCTTGGAAAAAAATACAGGAAAACATGTGTCCCTTGTGTTACTGTAACCGTGTAATTCAACCAGGAAGTAAGGGTTATCTCTCTTAATGATTAACTTGGTGCCTTCCTGAAGTACTACTTCATCTTTGAAGTATTGGATATTCCATTATGCACTTTGTTGCTATTCAAGCCTAAAAATCTACCTCTTAAGTATCCAGGGTAACACCGTAATTTTTATTTCTGTCCCTGTTGTTACTGCATTTTCTATTATTCTTCATATTTATTTAGCACCAGCTTGTGACCAGTATTTGTATTTAGTAATTTACTTTGCAGAACAAGCTGATTCGTTGTACAAGGGAACATACAATGTGAATAAAATTGGATTTAGTCATGAATATGTCCCTTGTGTTACGTAACACAAGGGACCAAATTCGTAAAATCAGGGGCGACAAGTTGATTCTTAGCAACCATGTTTGAGAGGAAGACAAAAACAAATGCAATCACCCCGTGCACAATACTTTTCTAGTTCATCTTATTGGACACATAGGTCCTTATTATTCATAATAGTAAGGGTTTTTGAAACATTATACAGACAGTAACACAAGGGACAATTTAAAAAAGTAACACAAGGGACATTTAACGTAACACAAGGGACATACATGATTGCTAACTCAATGATGCAACTTCGATATTACCATTGAATACAAATCAAATTTAAAAGTAAATAGAGCAATGAATCAGTAATTTTATACTTCGTAATTCTATAGTTTTACAAAACTTAAAGATCTATTAGAATGCACAAAAATCTGATAACAAAAGTAGCCAAAACATTAACATGCAAAACCAAATCAATTTTGACGTGCTAAAATTCATTTGGGTTAGCTTTTTTTATGTTTCTTAGAAAGCAGGGAGTAATAAATGACTACTAATATGTTTTCAGAGGTATGAGCAAAGCTCATTGTTGAAGGCCTCATGGTGACTTCAAGATGAAGTACAACAATAAAAGCGTTGTTCCTTTGCTTGTTTTTTACCATGTATTTGTAGAGACTTTGTCTCATGTGCATTTACTCCATATCCTTTTATTCACCATTCAGAAGTAAAAAAAAAAAAAATAAACGTGAAAACTTTCAAAAAAATGTTGTAGACATCAAATGTCACTTGTGTTACCAAATGTCCCTATTGTGCTTGTGCGATTGTAGGATGCCTGTATGTAAATTTTCCCGTCAAGCAGATGAAGTAATTGACCTCTACTTTACCATTAAGTAATTAAGATTAGAACGCTTAACCATTTTATAAGAAGAAAACAATTTTATATGCACTCGATGCAAGTGTCCCTGGTGTTACTAAATGTTCCCTTGTGTTACTTAAGTTAAAATTTTTATTATTTCATGTTATAAGCTAAAATTTTGATGTTGGTTTCATCGTTCCATCTTTGGGTCATCAAACTGAAATGATTTAATTGTAAACATATAGAGACAGTATTTTATTTTTGATGGTAGAAAGTCACTAGTGTTACCAAATGTGTCCCTTGTGTTACACAATTGTCCCTGGTGTTACTGACCAGTCTTTGACAAACCAGAAATTTGTAGCTCAACTCTAATGGTCAAACTTAAGAGGAAAGATAGCGTATGTTTGAGATAATGATATAAACATTAACATATTTTTTATATTTAAAATAAGTAGTAAATAAAATATAAAAGTTTGAAAGGTCTAATCCCGTTCGTGTACGCAAGAGATTTGCAATTAAAAAACACAAGGGACACTGGCTGGTGGCAATTGACTTATTTTTCAATCTTTATGCATTCAAAGTTAATGCTGAAGATGTTGTTTCTCAAACTTCAAATGATAAAGGACCCAAAAACCTTAAATACGGCTGTCCTCGGCCCAATACGACTGTCCTTGGACATAATACAGGACCAATATGAAAAATCCAATTCTATAACCCTATATTATTAAATAGTTATGTAAAATATGATTAAAATTGTCTATGCAATACAAAATGATTAGAGCAAATATAGATAGGTTTACTGGACAAATACAGCCTAACAGGCCCAATACGGATTTACTGGCTCAATATGGATTTACTGGCCCAATACGGGTTTACTGGGCCAATACGGCCAGGCAAAATACGGACTTCCGGTTCATTACATCTTCAACAAAATGGCGTCAATATCATGAACAGAACATAATTCCATGTGAATAATCTGCCAGACTGATACAATGTAAACCAATCGTACATTTTTTATTACGATTAAAACGGAAATTCAGTTTCATTTCCGGGATCCGATCCCGTATTTCTACATTCAATTTGCTGGTTTGTTGACATTCTGAAATATACTTTGATTAATATGAAACATCATAGTATTCATACATGTCAACAATCAGATTTCAACACAAAATACTACGAAGATCAGAAAAGTAAAACTTTTTCAGGTAACCACCACTCGCTGAATTTGAACTTGAATCATTTGCGTGGCCGACGGACATCTCAATGTTTATCATGGCCATGCCGTCATATATGGAAAACGCAGTCACAAGTCAAATTTACAAATGTTGGAGACTGTTCCCCGTAGCATGAAATACATGAAAATAAACTTGAGGAAAGGAAAAGTAAACAAAAATTGCCTGACAAGTCCTTCGCCAACTTTGTTGCCATTGAATCAATAGCATAGTTTTACATAACTATTTAATAAAGGCGTCATAGAATGTTATTTTTCACATTGATCCTGTATTATGTCCTCGGACAGTGGTATTGGGCCTCGGACAGCCGTATTGGGCCTCGGCCCAATACGGCTGTCCTCGGCCCAATACGACCGTCCTTGGACATAATACAGGACCAATATGAAAAATCTCATTCTATAACATTATAATATTACCTATTTTTTTCGTATTTTCTCTAGGGACACAGACCAATATCATGACGTCTATTTAAACATAAACGATAAATAGAATGTACTTTGATTTGGATCAAAATAAAAGGGGGTTCTTTATCAAACCGAAAAATTCTCAAATTTGGGAAAATATTTTACAAATATTCTAATGCAAGCTACATTTCTATGTTCATAGGAAAGGTTTGAGCGTTTCTCGCGTTACATTCTATATCACTTCTAATTTTCACGTGCACTTTTAGTGAAAATCACGTGATATATTAACGACCAGAAACAGCAACAACGCTTCCAGCTTCAGCTCCATTGGAACCAAGTATTTGCCTCATTTCCTAAATCAAATATTGTTATAGCAATTTATTCTTCATTGTTATTTATCATGTAAGCACATCGGAAATATAGCGGAATAAGTCTTAAGAAAGAATAACTGAGGTCACCGTTTAATGACAAGTGTCATTTTCAAAAACAAAGACCAAATATGTTTTAATAGGCCTTCTCTTTGCTGTTATTTGATAATATTCAAAATCATTGATACATTGAACTTAGGGTCAAGGTTATAATATACATATATGTGTCAGAGTTGCATGTATCCACCAAGATAAAACAATAAGTTGCTTGCAAACTAATTAATAAATTTTTAGAGAAAGCAAATCCACTCAACCATAAGATTCAAGATTACAAGACAGGTGTCAGACTGGCATGCATAAAGCAGTATGTAACAATAAAGCAGCGCAGATGTTACAATTGCTGATATGGACATACTAGTACCATATAAACGTTTAACAGTCACTCAACCATGAAATTAAGATCAAGGTAACATAACAGGTAAAAGACGTGACCGTTCTTGGCTCTAACTTTGACTATATATGGTGAGCATTAGTGTTAAAAATGCTGGAAAAAAGACATTAATATGAAAAGTCAGCAAAGTCACTCGACCATGAAATTAAGGTAGTCAATATTACTTGACTTGTATTAGACTTGGTTTTATGCATTTTAAACATTTTTTTTTGAAATTATGGATTTCCTTTGTTTGGGTTCTAGTGCTGCTGATGAGGAATTAATTTCCGAAATGGCCATACAGCTCATAAAAATTATTACAGTTGGAGTTAACATATGTGTTATGGTCTCGTGTTCATTTACTCCATATCCTTTCGTAAAATATTTAATACAGGAGTTTGTATTTTATTGCAGTGTGGAGTTGGTAAAACAATTCCCCGTGGTAGAGATGTATGCTCTTTATTTTTCTTAGATATGGTGTACCTGTACATGAGATAATATTTCATGTGTACACTTTGTTCAATTACTATAATCTAGATTTATGTAAATTCTAAAACATAAGGATTAACTCCCTCTATCGTAGTTTTGTCCTTAGCTATATTTGATATTACTGATTATTCGGATTTCGTTTGGTTTTATGCATTTTAAACATTTTTTTTGAAATTATGGATTTCCTTTGTTTGGGTTCTAGTGCTGCTGATGAGGAATTAATTTCCGAAATGTCCATGCAGCTCATAAAAATTATTACAGTTGGAGTTAACATATGTGTTATGGTCTCATGTTCGTTTACTCCATATCCTTTCGTAAAATATTACATGATTAAAGCAAGATGTAAGAACAAACCAAACATGACGAGTGCATGTTCAATAGTTGCTGAGAAATAAATATATAATTATAAAGAGTTAACAAAGTCACTTATGAAATTGAGGTCAAGGTTACATGACGGGTGCAAGACTGGCAAGTATTCACCTAGATGTAACACCCGATCATATATGACAAGTGTAGGTGTTACAGTTGTTGAAAAATAGACAAAACTTTGTAATTCTTACGAGGCCACTTAACCATTTTTTCAGTCAATAAGGTCAAGGTAACCTGTCAGGTATCTAGGTGTTCAAGTTACTTATAAATGAGCACAAATGTAAAAATGTCAACAAAGTCAATGAACAATGCAATTGAGGTCAAAGCTACATGACATGTGTCAAACTAGTATGCATCCACCTATAATACAGTTTCCCTAAAATCAACTTGAATGTAAAATTATATCCTAAATTTTACAAAGTCGCTGAAACGTGAAATTGAGGTCAAGGCCAATGGTCAAGTGGGTAGTTGTCATGTGCCCCTTTAAATATATCAATGCACAGAATATAGTGCAACTATATATTATAGTTATTGAGAAATGGACTTGAATGTGAAACTATGCCCGATGAAGTCGATGAACCTTGAAATCAAGATCAACGTTATCTGTGAGATATGATGCTGGAAAGCCCATAACCTAAGGTATCTGTGGACAAAAGATGATTTATGCAAGTATTATAGTCTAAAGTAAATTTACAACGCTGCTGGAAAGAAATACCTATCTCTCGATTTCAGAGACTATCGTCGCAGGCAAGACAAAAATATCAGTTTTAACATTTCCTGTTTAACAGTTTAATTTCAAAACAATATTTGCTTATGTGTATACTTCCGTCGCTGATTGTCATCCTATAATCTTTAACATGAAAACTTGTAATCGAATTAGTGACGCATATAGTTCGGCTTCTTATATTGTAAGTGAAGCTCCTCTAAAACTGCCCCGCATAATTTCAAACAAACATTCCAAGTTGTATATATAGCAAGGACACAATATGTTAGTATGCATATTATTGGAGATTTTCAGGTACCATTTTCTTAGAGTTATACCTCTTTCCATTGAGAAATCAGTATGCCTTGTGACTTTATACTTGTACCGACATTACCCCTCTAAATTCTTTCAACAGAATTTAAACCAAATAAAGCAACAATGCCCCTTATGAGGTGCAGGCCGATTGTTGTTACTTGGTGCCGAATCGTCATCGAAGATGGAAATTAGCTGATACGTGTAACTTAGTCAAGCATATATAAGATCATAGGAAATTCATAAATTTTCTTGTATGAATTTACTTTCTTAGATTGAACCAAACTTTGGTGGAAAGGTTACTGTGCGGCCCTTTAGAATTGTGAGTGATGATCCTAGTTTCTGATGATTGCTTAATAAATTTAACATAAAAGCATATGAAACTTCAATTAAAAATGTTTTTGTCTGAAACGACATACTTCCTTGATGGGAATCAAAGTATGATGAAATTGTCATCAGAGGGGTTTCTTACATTATGATATCATATGACTCAAACTAGAGGGTCGGGAAGACCTTTTCCAGGACGCCGGGATTTAGCATTTTTTTTAACGGGAATTCGGGATTTGATGAAAATTTGACCGGGAATTCGGGAGATCATTTTATCACCGGGAATTCGGGATTAAAAGTTACCGGGGTTGCTTTTTATTTTGCATATCTGTCCATTGCAAAAATGAAACCGTTGTTCACCAGATTCTTTTAAAGACATCCTTTGTCAATCGGACATATTCTTAAAGGAGACTGTCGAGAAGGGCGCATTACAATTTCAATGATTTATATAAAATTGACAAAAATATGATCGTCAGCTTTGTGCATAATGTACTGGGTGGATCCACACTGTTTGGTTTTGACTATTGGGATTAGCTTTGATAAGACTTCACTGAAAAATCCAGTTATGTTTACCTTAGAATTTGAAATACAAGTATGAGGTGAACATAATGGTCAGATATGTTCTCTTTTTAACCCATGGTCGTCTTTATTATTATTTTTTTAATTGCATAAACTTAAAATTGTGGATATAAAGTCGCAAAATATTTTACAAAGGTGAGATATTTTTTTTTGCGGAAACGAAATTTTTTTCTGGAAAAGTAATATATTTTTTTGCGGAAAGGTAAACTATTTTTTCTGGAAACGTAATATATTTTTTTCGGAAACGTAATATATTTTTTTCGGAAACGTAATGCCAATTTGCGGAAATGTAAAACGCGGGTCGAGAATATCAAGCTGATATGTAATTCAACTAAACCAACAAATGGTCCCGAAGGAACGTTATCAACGAAAACACAGGGATCCGTTTCTGTGTTCAATCGGCTTTCTGATATTATTTCCACAGCAAACGAGAATTTCAAACCAAACTTAGAATCATGCTTGACGACAATATTTGGAAATTTTCATGCACTCAGTCATATAAAATACGGTCTTTCAACAAAGCTACAATATTGTAGAGATTATGGGCAGCGGAAAGGGCAAAAAATACGTAAAAACGAAACAAACAAGTAATTTCTAAAACATGCTAAAATAAAAAACAAGGTATGGAAAATCTAACAACATCAAATGAAAAACTAACAGCCTAGAATGTTAAATCAACAGACTAGAATGCAGAACTAACAGACTTCAAAAA